>JAJHUR010081877.1:0-12692 GCA_027495735.1 Lutjanus campechanus | reverse complement strand
TTGGCAGCAAACATACCGGCACATGCGGCGGCTCATTTCACACACCACTTGTGAAATCCAAAACTAACAAACTAACCGACGACGGCGTGAATGGGCAGACAGCGTTCATCGCCGTATTCGCGTGAAGAGGTGAGCTAAGGGTTAACGCGAGCGAAACAGTGTTTGTGAGGGTTCGGGCAAACACATGGCAGCAAATAAACGAGGAAATGATAAATGATGAGCGGTTTTAGCTGTTCTTACTGCGAGGTGGGATGCAGAATAAAGGGCTGTGGCGAAGTATGACGAACATGACATGAGCCGTGCAGCAAACTGTCTGCTGCTCCAGTAAAGACAGATCATGAAGAAGAAGCCACAGTAACTGTGAATGCAGAAGTATAAAGAAGCCCACGCATGGATGGATGGGTCAAACAAACACAGGACTTCCACCCGTGTCTGTTGTCTGCTGACAACAGGACTCTGGGAACATAGAACCTTGGGAACATAGGTCCTTGGGTATGGCCTTGGGAACACGGGGCCCCACAAACTCTATGATGAGGGTTATGGTTGAGGATTAGCATGTACCCTAATACTCTGGAAAGGAGCTTGGGTTCTAAAACCTTGGAAACATTGGACCCTGGGAACATTGGTCCTCTTGAACATAGAACCCTGGAAACATGGGACCCTGGGAACATGGTACCCTGTGAAACTTAGGACTTTTGAAACATAGGACTCTAGAAATATAGGTCCTCTTGAATATAGGACCCTGGAAACATAGGAGCCTGGGAACTAAAGACCTTTGGAACATAGGACCCTGTGAACTTAGGACCTTGGAAAATTAGGACCCTGGAAACATAGTCCTGCTTGAATAGAGGACCCTGGCAGCATAAGACCCTGGGAACATAGAATTGTGGGTATATAGGACCTTGAGAGCATAGGACATTAGGAACTGACTACATCTAAATCTTCTCCTTGCAGGGGTTTCCTCCGGGTGCTCCAGTTTCCCCCACCATCAACATCAACATGTATATTAGGTCAGTTACCCCAGACCAAGTGGTGGCTTAGACCTGGAGTTAGTCCCCAGTTCTTCCACTCCTCTTAGAACCATACTAGGACGGGTTATCTTTACCTCTTTACCTTCAGCGTCAGACCGCTGCCTGTCTGTGGTTGTTTCACCTCTCTGTAGTTGCTTTCTCGGCGATGACATACACTGTATTTCTCTCACTCTGTCATGCCTGGACCTCGTTGTTTTCAGGCATTTTAATGATCGCGCTGTGCTCAGTCATCTCAGCCCCTTGAGATTAGAAACAAGTGTCAGACCTTGGACCCAGGTTCGCCCCTCCACAGGTCTAAAAATTGTTCTTAAAACTTCTCGGTCCAACCGTCAACTGAATCTCATGCCTGAATGGTGATGAAAGACTTGCGCCCCATCCATGGGCCTGCTACGGACCAAAGCTGGCCCTGAGTTCTGCTCGCTCAAAGTGACTCAGAGCCCAAATTGGCTCAGATTTGAACATGCAAAACGTTGCCAAATCTGGCAGCTAAATATGACCAAAACCTGGATCACATTTGGTCCACCAGTGCACAGAGCTCATTGGAGAATTTCCCCCCAGTGATCAATTAAATTTATTATTATTATTGTACAGTATAGATGGAGTGTAGCCCTGTATATACCAACAGAACAATGTTTAATTTCATCATTTGCAGGATAGTCTGAATAGGAAATATATGTAAGGTTGAATATATATTTATAGCGTGTGTGCATGTGGATGTGTGTCGGCGCTGAAGGCCGTGTGACCATAAATCATACGATACATTACAATGTGTTAAAGCTGAAAAAACAAGTCTGTCGTGTACCTATACTCAGGCACAAGGCAGGCAGACTTTAAAAAGGGGGTTCAGTGTAAGAGCCTAAACCAGAACCTGCTTCCTGACTTCTGGATTAGATCTAATTAGAACCGTACCGGCGCTCTAAAGCACATAACCAGTATTATTGTTTAAACTTGTAAAAATATCTTAAAGGACGTGGGCCGAATTCCATTTCTGAGAAAGCGACCGCGAAAGAAGCACTTTAAACTTCGACATAACATGCAATTAACCTGCCAGCACGACACAGGCTTTTACAGGAGCACGGTTTGTCCTTATATAGACATGATGGCAACCTACAACTGTTACCCCCACCTCAGGACATCCACAGTGTGTAAATCAGTGTGTATTTGTAGTAAATGTCGGGTTTACGTTGCGTTTAAGGGCTCCTTGTAACATCCTACTTCCGAGTAAAGAAGTCTCAGATTCTATTTTTTGCTTTTTCTTGGTCAGAAAGAGGTTTATAGTTACTGTAAAAGCAGAACGAAGAGCTTATGTGACTGATTAATTTATTAGGAGGAGGTTGTTGTGTTGAGAGACTGATAATAGAAACTGAATATGAAGCTGAATGATGTGTCTGTGCTCTCCGTCGGTTCAGTTCTCACAGTTGTAGGTACTTGAAGGCAGCGTTATTACTGCAAATTCTACTGTGGTTTCTGCAAACCTCACTTGCCGCACTCATGGCTAACGCTGAAAGAGTAATTCAGGGAAAGTAAGGGTTGAGCTGCGCCCTAAAAAACTGTCCTTATTCTGTATGTGGGACGCCGCATGTGGCATCCAATATGTGAGGAAAAAGGAGACGACTTAGATTTAGAATTGAAAGTACAGTGTGTCAGATTTATGGGGATTTATTGTCAGAATATGGCAGAAATGGAATATAATATTAATAAGTAGTCAGGGTGAACTGTCCCTTTAGAATGTGTTTTTTTTTTAATCTTACCAGCGGGTCACATTCCCAGCGTAGCAAGTCATGTATGAAAATGTGTCAGTGCTGTGGAATTACATTGTTCTGATGTTCTTGTGATGACTTGACCCGCTGGCAGTCGGCTTCATGTGTGTTTAATCAAGCCGCAGATCGCTAACTAGGTGCACCTGTGGAGTAACCCTGCCTCATCATGCGTGCCTCGTTTTGCCCCGAAGAAAGTCCGACATCGACTGGAACGTTTGCACTTTTGCACCCTGTGCACTCTTGCACATTTATCATGTCGATGCAGCTCTTGTAATGAACACTCATCCTTTTGCAACTTTCATCATTATTTGCCTCATAATTTACCCCTTGTTTGGCTTTGCTTTCACTTTAAGCAGTATGAAAAAAACTTAATTGCCTAATATGTATTGAATTTTGCCATGTCAAACCTTCAGCTTGTAAACTTTTGACTCCTTGTTTGGCAGAAAGATATACAACGCCCACCCACTAAGTTGCAGCACAATGCTATCCGTCTTTTTCACAGCATATTAGTGTTTTTCCCCAATTTTTTAGCCTGTTGACTGCACAGACACACAAATATGTTCATGTGTGGGGGAAACAAAACGATTAAATAGATGTTGAAGGTAGATTTTCTGGGACCCTTGTGTAAATCCTGAAAAGCAACAGATAGCTCGCCTGCTGAAGTGATATCATCTTTTTCTATTATTGTGCTTCCTGAACCACACTCTCACCTCCGAACCACGCCGACCACTTGTCTTATCTTCTTTCCTTCCTGTCGCCGAAAGCAAACCGCTGTGGTCGACCTCGCGCTTGCGGCTTTCGCATTCAGGAAGCAGAGCGAGATGAAGATCGAGGTTGTCTGTGTGTGTGTGTGTGTATGTGCCGGTGTTAATCACACACTTCTAAATCTGTCCTCTTGTTTGACAAACGGATAAAACAGACAAATCAGAGCGAAACCACTTTTAATTCCTGTCAATAACAGACAGTAAACAATCTCTTACCACAAGATTGTTTTCATGTGTTTTCATGCTTAATCGTTAGCATGTTGGAGCGTATTTTAAGTTTCCAGGCTCCTAAGGGCCCAAGGTTTGATGCTCTCAGGGTGTCTTTTATGCTAACCCCAAACACTAACGCATTATGTGCTATATAGAGCTGGGGAACATAGGACCGTGGGAACATAGCACCTTGGAAGAGCACAAAGTAGAATGCTAGGAACATGGACTGAATTTCTTGGGTCATTGGGAACAAAAAAATATGTAGTTTTTCCCGTCTGGTATATCACAGCAGAAGAAAAGCATCTAGAATGTCTTATAAGACCTTGATGGAAAACTCAAGTGCCGAATTCTGACATCTACAACCCTTCATGGTCTTGCGACTCGAGCTACCTCTCACGAATGAGTAAAACCCCCAAGAATCCGCTTCTTTTTTTGAGATGAGGACAAGAACAAGAAGCCGTGTGGAGGGACAGCGTCGTGTAAAAGGAGCCCATTTATAGAGATTCTGCTCAGGTATGACTTGAGGCCCTCTTACATAATCTCTGCTGAAGCACAGTGAGAACTTTCCCATTAAATCTTGGGTGTGTGCGTCTGCATGAGTCTAGACATTATTCCTATATGCATATCTCTACTCCCATCAGCGAACATTTGAGCCCATCCATCAGACCCACCTATTGGTCCGTCGCTCGCTCAACCTGCTCAGCGCCGTGGCCCCTGATGGCTCCTCTTTTTTTGTCCCGACTTCCCCTCTTTATCCTCCATGGCTTCTTAAGCCTATCATCTTCCTGCTTTTGTTCTCCCTCTTCTTTCACCTTAAGTGAAAGCCGCATGTGCATTCATGGAAGAACAAACCATCCGAGAACAAACCATCCGAGAACAAGCCGTCCGTGCATGTGTGCGAGCAGGTTCTCATATAGATAAGAGATCTTAAACTAACAGAGGAGTCTGAGAGCAGATGAACTGAAAGAGGCCATACTACAGATGAACAGATTACATGTATTTACATATGCATAGATGCATGCATGCACGCACCGATGCACACACGCACACACACTTTACACACACGAGCAGGTAACAGGAGTAAGAATGTGCCTCGTAAAGATGTTTCCCATTTAGATTTCCCATATGAAGAAATTCTTTTACTTATTGTTCCCATGCTTTAAAAGAAAACATTTGTTCAAAGAAAGCATTACCCAACATTTAATTTAATTTTAGTGTATGCTTACAGTTACATAAGAGCTGACATGTTTAATAGCTAAGGCCTGGTCACACCACAATTTAACAAGAGGACATTTTGCAGTAAAATCGATAAATTCCAGTGAGGATCACAGGATCTGCTCAAGGTCGAAAATGAATCTCTTTAACTTTAACATGACGGTTATTTCAGGGCTCTTTCCATGTAGAGCAGGTCTAGACTGTGCTATTTATAATATTATTTACAGAGGCTCAACAATGAGTAAGCACTTGGTGACAGCGGTGAGGAAGAAACTGCCTTTAACAGGCAGAAACCTCAAGCAGAACCAGAACCTGCCTCGACCGGTTGGGGTTTGACCCAAATGGAGGAGGCTTTCGTAGAGTATTATCTGTGCTACCGTCCAGTTTCATTGAACCATCCTTCGTCTGTCTGATTAAATGGTTTGCCGACAGTTATGAGACAGGAGTCGACGGTACAAAAACACCTTTTGAACAAACTGTGTTGATTTAGCGAGCTTTACTTCCCTCTTCAGAAACTTTCAATTGAAGGGTATTGTGTACAGTGATGAACAAGAGGAACCTGAGCTATTGTGACCAACCAGCTAGTGATTTAACAGTTAGCTTGGTTAGTTAGCAGGTAGCAGTTGACTGATTAGCCTCGCTAGTAGCCACTACATCAAGATTATGGTAGAGCGAATGTTGCCCCTTGGATCTGGTTTTGTTTCAGTTTGCGCACCAAATTTTGAACTGTTCAGAACATTTCGATCAAAAATTAATTGGTTTGGAGCCTGAAGAGTTTGTCCCCAGCTGGAACCAAAAACAGCAGGTTTTCCTTGACCAGAAGTGCAAACTGAAGTGGGCGTGTCTTATTCTACAGGTCGTTGTGCAGCATCCTCCGTTGATGATGCATCCTTGACTACAGTAGTTCCAAGAATCTCTAATGGAACCAGCCCGAGAACCAGAGCTTATTTAGTGGAAAAGGGGTATTTATCGTGTGACCACCACTTAAAACTTTTTTCACTTTCCTACTCTTTTACTACTTTTTTTCTCCAATATGTTCTTACCTTCCTTCCTTCTTTTGTAGATAATATACATTTTTTAACTTATTTGCTGGCCCAAATTGTGTTGTTTCATTTTTACATGTATTCTTTGATAATTTATTTACAGGATGTGATTTTGTGCCGATATATACCTGATCTTTTGTCATGACTTTTTTAGATTTTGGACATATATTCCACCTAAAACTATAAGATTGGATGGGATGTGCGTACAACTATCCTCCCAAGTTATATAAGATTTTCTTTCTCATTTTTGATGGAAGTGTTTTCCTGAATCTTTGGTTTAATCTCAACGATGTGTACCACAGACCCACTGTGAGCTCCTGCAGGAATAGTGGTTACCGCTGTTTTTAGCTGCTTGGGGCAACGTCAGTCTTCACATCATCTATCATGTCATGTACGCAGCCTGTCAAATGTCTGCATTTTCTAGACTACACACACACACATGCATGCACAAGTTTGATTGTGAGCCATGATGAGGTGAGGAGGTTGTCAGGCAGTGTGTTACAGTGTCAGATGTGTGTTGGAGACTCAGGTGAAGAAAGCCCGGAGCCATGCTGAGTAAGGTAAAAAAAGAAAAGAACACAAGCAGTACAGCTGATACTGCTCACTGCATCAGTCTGTGTGACAAACGCTCCTGTTTTCAGTGCGTGAATGCTCGAAGTGTTGATATGTCAGCCTGGTGATTACAGTGCAGTCGAGGTTAACATCAAACCCCGCTCAGAGTCTGTGCATGTGCGCGTCACTTTGCTCACCGCAGCCTGACACCGCGGGGAAATCCTCACTCGAGAGCCGTCAACAGCCCCGAGGCGAGCAAACACAGCGCAAATCTGTAATGACTACTGTCTTGTTTCCCTACCAACCTGGTTTGTTTTGGTCACCGCAGCGATGGCACAACCTGCTCATTAGGCGTCTTTCCCGGGGCAGGCGAGAGGATTGATAACAACATCTCTTTGTCCACTCGTAGCTCGAGGAGAACGGGCACAGAGACAAAACAACATGAGTGTTAATAATAGACTTGTAGTAGTACAATGGCGCCATTATCATTCCGGGGATGTGTGATTGTCTTGGGATCGTTCGTTACCTCGAGGAATGGAAAACACCAGCACCCCTGCAACCTTACACTTTTAGAAATAAAGGCACTAACTAGAACCATACTTGGTTCTCTGGCTTGTCCCCATTGGAGAAACCTCTTTGGTTCCTGTTAGAACTTTTGAAAGGGTGCTACCGTGACCCAACATACAGGGTAATACTCAGAACCATCTGTTAAAGCTTCCACCCTGAACCCCCCTGTTAGCCCTTTTCCACCGACATGGAACTGGACCTGTTTGAAAAATAGCAGATTTTCCTTGGGAACCATAGTGAGTGTGTCATGTTCTACAGGTTGTTGTACGTTGCGCATCGTTGATTACATATTTGCTTGCACTGG
This sequence comes from Lutjanus campechanus, assembly GCA_027495735.1. Lineage (NCBI taxonomy): Eukaryota > Metazoa > Chordata > Actinopteri > Lutjaniformes > Lutjanidae > Lutjanus > Lutjanus campechanus. Next base: position 5,246 of record JAJHUR010081877.1, on the reverse strand, counting down.
TTCTGCTCAAAACTGGTGGAAACGCAGGCTAAAGTTCTAAGAATCTTGAACGGAACCAGAGTTAATTTGGTGGAAAAGGACACTATCCTTCCATGGGGTAATGTATCCATCCAGAACCCTCTAAAGGTTCTATCTAGAACCTTTCCACCTTCTATCTAGTGAACCAGGCCTCATTTCTAACAGTTTTGAGGGGAACCATTGTAATCAAGGATGCCATCAACAGACATCCAAGAACCTGAAAAATATGACACGCCCACTTCGGTTCCCAAGGAGAACCTGCTCTTTTTTGGTTCCAACTTTTCAGGTTCCAAACCAATTCATTTTTGATGGAAATGCTCCCAATGGTTCAAAATTAGGTGCTTGAACCGGAACGGGGCCAGTTTCATGTTGGTGGAAAAGGGCCCCCAGGGAGTTCTACTGAGAACCCTTTTATATTATGATACAAAAAATTCTTGACAAACCCTTGATGAAGGAGTTCAGGGATTTCAACAATCTTTCAAGAACTCTTTCTTCTAAAAAGTGCTCTTTGGATGAAAAGGGTTCTTCATGGAATCCTTAACAAACCTTTTCTTCAAACAAGGGTTTCTCAGAAGCAAATGGCTATGGCTAGAACCCCAGCCTTTTAGGAAGAACCCTTTTGGAACCCTTGTTTCTAAGAGTGTTGGCCCATTTTTGACACTGTGTTCTAAGTGAATTTGTCAAACAACATCAGACATTCAGTGTTTCTGACAGTTCGAGACATTCAGGCGTATAAGGCATCGGCAGGCCTGATATATTGAAGGAGAACGTTTACATTGTCAGCCCATATTGTATTTCTTGGAACATTTGCAAGAACACGTACAATGAAATATTTAACTTACATAAAACTTAAAATATGACCTCTGCTCATCCATCCAGGCCGTTTTTGTAGTACTGTTATGACATAAGAACTGGAGTGCTTACAAGGTCGTACACTCTTAGAAATAAAAGTGCTAACTAGAACCACACAGGGTTCTTTGGCTTGTACCCACAGCAGAACCCTTTTATAAATGGTTCCACTTGGAACCATTTCAGAAGGTTTTACCTCAAACCCAACATAAAGGATAATGACTAGAGATATCTGTGAGGCCTTTTTCACCAACGCGGAACCAGACCTGTTCCGGTTCCTGCACCTAATTTTAAACTGGTCTGAGCATTTCAACCAAAAATAAGCTGATCTGTTCTGGCTGGTTCTCTCGATAGCGCCAAGGTTCCAAAACCGGTTCAAGAACTAGAGCTAATTTGGTGAAAAAGGGCTTCATGAGAGGTTCCGTCGGAGGGTTCTACCATACTGTAGAACCATATTGTATTCTACATATTTAATAATCCCTGTTACAACAATCCTTGACAGACACTTTCTTCAAAAAGGGGCTCTTCAGAAACACGTAGTTGTGGGTGTATCCTCAGTCCTTCAGGAAGAACCCTTTTGGAACCTTTATCTCTAAGAGTGTACAGCACCCCTTAGCTCAGCGTGCAGCCAAGATTTATGAAGCAAGCTCATACACATGGTGTGTGTTCTTTATGCAACAGTGACGTCCTCTTTAAGCCTTATGAGCGTCTACGCTTGTCGGGGCAGACTTCAAAAGAACGGCTTTGAACCCGTCCGCCATGTGCTGAGATGAATCTCAGCGCGTTAGCTGCACGGTCATATGAGCTCCGGGGATGACTTCATTCTGATCAGCTCCTTTGGCTGTTCAATACGGGCGTCATAAGGACTTTGCGGTGGCCAAACGGCGAGACTACGACGTCATTCCTACGCAGAATGCCGAGACCGTCTTCTTGCTGTCAGCGCTGCTTTTGCGCTTGTCTATTTCAATAAAGGCAGAGAAGAAAACATTCTTCAGGCGCTCTGAGGCAGAGGAAGAATACAAGAGATATTAAAGTCTTCGTTTAGTTAGGTATACACTTACTGATGACATCTGGTTCTTCATACAGACAGTACACCACGTTTTTATATCATAACATGACATAACCAATAAATATGTTCCCTTTTTTTTTGTTCTGGTGAAACTTATGGAACCAGTGGAAACTAATGAACCAGTGTGACCTTTGTAATAGGAGCACAGGAAAACAGAGAAGACACTATTTCATTAAATCACAAAAAAACAAAACAAAGCAAATGACAGACAAAAGAGGGCTATTTATGGCCTCCATTAGCATCAAGTTAGAGAACAATCAGAACTAGTGGAGTGCACTCTGCAGAGAGCAAATCTCTGCCAGGGGCGTCTGGGAGCATGTGGGTGGGGGGGACAGGGAGTGCAGGACAGGCTGTGTGTCCAGCGTGTATTCATGAGAGTAATGGAATGAAAGGGGCACAGTTTGCAGGTTACGTTATCTTGAAAATGCCAACAAAGGAATCCGCCAACACTGACGTGACTGCCAAGTACGTGATCCCAAGCGGAAACAGGATTCCACACTGAAGCACCCTACCGGAGCAGTCAACAAAATGTTTGTTTGTTTTTTAAAGGTTTTTAAAAAAAACTCTGAATCACTGAAACCACAAGAGGTTCTTGAGCGCACTGTCATAAATGTGCACAAAAAAATACAAGGCTGATGATTTCAGTAAAATGCGAGATTAGCTGCGGACAAATACACGCACAGACACACACGACCAAATGCATGATCCCCACCAGGCTTACGACTGTCAGAGATAATCACTTTATAATAAGTAATTTTTCATTGTGAGTTAAGTGTAAATAGTTTTGAAGTGTTTAGTGCTTTCACACTGCCAACCCAGCATGCTAAACATTTTTGTGTGTGGTTTGATTGACACTCTTGTCCCACACTGTCATGCACAGCGTCGCTGCAGGGGAGCTGCTCACAGCTGAAAAGACTTAAATGGTGGGCAGTGTAGCAACGGCTCGGGTGCATCTCGGAAAACAACACTAATAAATCTTTAGAAAAACATTTTGTGTTAAATTGCCATCTTCAAAATGACAGTTATGTTCTGCAGGCATAGTTTGAGTCCATCTGTGCACATTTTACTTTGTTTCCTGTCAAAATGGTAAAATGCATTTATTTCTTGTATACTAACTCTCACAACACTACACTGTGAAAATAAGCACACTGGTGCCCGCAAGAACATTGTTTTAGGCAACGGAAACAAGCTGTAAACACAAAACGGACATTATCACCTTATAAACTTAGCAAACGGTTGCTTATTTACACATGCTGCATGTACAGAGCAAACTCTGCACACACACAAGTCCAATATTGACTCTCCTTTTTGCTGTGTTTTGATATATCTGCCTCTTTAGCTGCTAAATGCTTTGCTACGTTCGCCAGCTAATTGCTAACTGGGTCTGTCTGCTGTTTGGTGCTGAGCAGGTAGCGCACACTGGGTTTATTTAAAGCTTTTTAGCAAAAAATGACGCTGTGAGAATGGTGAAAGTGAAGCAAAACAGTAAAGGTGCAAAAGATATAACACTCAAGCCAAGCTAGCCTGCTAGATAGATAACATATTAAAGCATTAGCACGACAAATGTGAACTACAGATGACTTGGGAATCTTAATAGACTCAAATGGGTGTCAGACCTTTGCTTATTTTAAGAATCATGGAGTCAATTACAGGTCTATAACGAGATGTTGCTTCTCTTTAACTAACACGTCCTTCAACACATCACATACGCGCCAATATCAATTCCCATCAGCCGACCCGGTTCCTGTTCATCTGAGCTGCACTGTAACAGCCTCAAATCTGTGTTAATTGATACGTGAGCCAACAACACTCCATTAAAAACAAGCCGAGGAGTCAATTCAGCTGTGTCTCCCTCGCCACAAAACCACAAAATATAAAACAGGCCTTTAATAAGAAGCATATGGAGGAGTGATATAAAGCTTTAACTGGCGTTTACACAGCTTCTCTCCTCATTCATATGTACACCACATCATAATCAAATCCCTGCTGAAAGTGACAATGCCTGTTTCCAAATTCAACACTTGCTTACAAAGCACATGTTGACGCTGGTGCCAGAGCGCTGTGGGCCAGTCGCACACACACACACACACACTTTTCTTCACATCATAAAATGATATTCATTAGCACAAGTGATTGTTTTTGTGAATTATGAGCTGTTATGTAACACGTCCGCGCCTGTTTGCAGGCTCCCCTGTGATGAGCAACTAAACCTGGAGCACTATGGAATATACAACGATATATGGTGTATAAAACCTCGCAGGACAGAAACAAGCACCAATGGACAACAATAGACTTTCACCCAGGGTGTAAATAGCAACACTGGCTATTTATGCATGACATAAATCCACAGCAGAGACAAACTTTAATTCCTAAACTGAACCAAGTACTTTTGTTGCCTAAACCGAACTAAATTGAGACCAAAAACTGAAAATAATAATTTAAAAATGTCAACCAAGTAAGGTAGTCCTGTGCTTAAACCATTCACCCCCTGCAACAGTCTTTGGTGAATGACTTCACTCTATATAGCTAACATAGAACGGTGTGAAAAGCTGAATAGTTGCCGTGTGCCTCACCCAGGTGTAAACAGACACCCTGTTTCATATATGAAATGAAATACCTACAGTTAATCTATGCAACAGCTCTGACTTTTATGTAGACCTGCAGCTAAAGCAGAATTTATTCAGGTGGCGCAGTTTTGTGTGGTCATTCTTTGTCACACGTACAGGGGTCTACAGGTGCAGCTGATTCCTGGAGCAAAACCCAGCATTCATTTCAGCCAGGAAATGATTTAAAGCCACAAAACTGGCCGCGACGGAAGGCGGGATGGGATTGATATCTCACTCAGCGTCCGACCCGGAGCAGGAGTGTTTGATATTACAGGTGGACTGGGACACCCAGCGGAGTCGTATGTCCACTGCTGACCCCGCGGGTCTGCCAAAGGTGGTGATGGCGAAATCCGGTGTGTGTGTGTGCAAGTGTGTGTGTGTGTGGTGGAGGCCGAGCATATGAGGATAAAGTTCGGAGTGAGACGTTTGCAGAGGAAAATGCAAGCCAGGCTTTGAGAATACTTAACCAGCTGCTTGGGAGCATCTTTTAGACGCTGTGATCTGTGTGCGCGTCTGCATGTTAACATCTACTATATATCCTTTAAGGCTGAATTGTGGCTTGTAAGCAGATTTGGTTTTCTTTATAACATAGATGAGCCACAAGGAGAAAGCTGACAGAGGTTCCCCCCGGGTACCAAACTTGCTCAACTGTTATTGGAGCTCAGAGCGAAAAGGGGCAGGACTCAGGCAGGCAGGTTCAATCA
>JAJHUR010081876.1:0-14568 GCA_027495735.1 Lutjanus campechanus | reverse complement strand
TCTAACCAGTCTCTACTTTCCAAAGCAAGTTGTTTCAGAGAAATCAGCACGAGTTTCCATCATGCACCTAAAATCTCAGAAAAGTGTGGGTGAAAGGTTTCCTGCAGGATGCTACATGATTAGCAGGGGTACATCTCAGCAATGTACCAATTTTCAAATGTGACCACCCACCAGCAAAATCACAGAAACGTTCTAAAGGTTTCATAGAATATTTAGAAGGTATTTTTTGAAAATATTTTGACTTTTTGAAGAGATATGTAAGTGAATGTGAATGCCGTACTGGTTAATGTGAGCTGTCACTTTAATCCGGGCACCGTGTCTTGACTGTTTTGGGGTTTTTTTTCCCAAGTGATGGGCCCAAAATATGCCAATCAAATTCTGATATGTGTGTAAGACCCCCTAGAGACAGATAAGCCAATCAGGCTAAGTGTCCAGAACACAGTGAGTCTACTTGGCTAAATTTCATGACAATTCACCCAGTAGCTGTCAAGACATTTCAGTCAAAAACACAAATGTAAACTCAACTGGTGTTGCCAGAAAAAAATGTGATAACCAAAGTAACTGTCCTTCATCCTCTAAGAACCATGATTGTCTGTACAGTTGTATGCAAATCCATCTGCAGATGTTGAGATATTCCACTGCATGTAAGTGAAAACTCTGTGAATTATAATCTGTATCAAATTTCAAGGCAATCCTTTTAATAGTCATTGAGATATTTCAGTCTGGACCAAAGTATTGGACTTGGTGACAGAACGACATTACCATCCATAGAACTATTCGACTAGCATGGCAGAAAACGTAAGAATGAATGTCTTGTACAGCTTAACTTAACGTGGCTTGGAGCTGTGTTTACACCATGTGTTAAAAAGAGATTAACACGAGTTAAACATTACATAAGTCAAAGTATCAGCATGACAAATAGAGTAGCTTCCTCCTACAAAGTGTGTGTGTGAGGTAGTCTATATAAGGATGATAGTTTCTTAAAATAGGTTGACAATGTGACACAGAAGGCAACCATGGTTACCAAGTATGAGGTAGATGAAGGGGGCGGCCTGCAGAGGAAACATATGGGTTATCTGGGTTAGACACACACACACAGACACATTGTGTGGTATATATGGTATATGCATGTATGTCCAGATTTGAAGCAATAAACCTGTGCAGACTGCTACAGCAGACAGTGCTAATATTAAGATTAAAGCTATCTAGTGGCTCTGTTCCATGTAAAGGTTCTTGTAACTGCAGGCTTGCTCGCCAAGTTACATTGGCAAGCAAGCATGTGAGAAACAGGAAATCACAGAGACAGTCGTGAAGAGAAGAGACACATTTTTCATCAGAAGTGATTTTTTTTGACAAATTGTCATTTGCTTTGGTTAAACAGGATGAAAATCTTTTTTTTGCCCAAAAATATCAAGTGAATTTTTAAGTAGAGAAGCACAGCAGATAAAGTATAACCGGTATAATACTTCACAAATGGGTCCATATGTGATTTACACCAGTAGCCAAACACTCAATCTCAGACTTGAGATGAGAAAGAAGTCTATTATCTATTTACAGCAGATTATTGCCTGATGATATCAGCTTAAAAGACCAGGTTTGTTCCCACATCTCTCCAAGCTCTTTCACTTTCCCCTTTCTGGCTCTTTCTCTCTCTTTCATTCTGTTGTTGTGTCTTCATCCAGGTCTTCATGATGGAGAGGAGGTGGTGTGGCTCAGATGCCACTGCTGTAACCTGTTTTTCAACATCCTCCTGGATCCACATTATTTACATATATTTTATCATTTAATTTATCATAAATTTTGTAGCTAATGTGATTTTGTTGTTCTGTTCTGTACACGCAACATCTATTGCACGTCTGTCTATCCTGGGAGAGGAATCCCTCCACTGTAACTGCTGTTGAGGTTTTCTTTACATAACAACAGCGACACAAATAAATGGCACAAAATTGCAAATAATACACAAAATATGGAATCAACACTAAGTGATGACCTGGTGCCCCTTTTACTCAACGAAAAGACAAAAAAACAACAACACAGCTGTGTTCACCTGATATTGAGAGAGGACTGGTGAAATTCACTGCTAGTTTAAGGTGCCGAAACTGAATCACTGGCACGTCACGACATATTTTAGCACTACTGCAACACCTGGCACCAATCCAGTTTCAAGAACAGAGGAGTCATTTCAGAGGGACGATTGATCGAGAGCTGTCGCCAGCACCATGTCTAAGATACAATATGTATTATATGATTTGTGAACAGTTCCAGCTAAGTGTATTGTTTCATTCATATTCTTCAACAGGAAGGGGGTTGCCAGTTTGGAAGTTTAAATGCACAGTATGTAAGTTCTGCCACCAGGGGTCTCACTCACATTAGTCTGACTCACTGGCTGCACACTGCTGGTATAAGCCTGCCCTTTGCTTATTGGTTTTTTCAGTCTGCACTGTGGCATCCGCTGCGCTTTCAGAGTAAGATTAGTGCCTGGGACGCTAATGGTATGGAATGTTATAGCTTTAAACAAAAGCGTTTTGTGTAAACTGTTGAAGATTACACATCGTCATACTGTAGCTTGTTTGCTATTCCTCATCATACAACGTCAGAGAGATGTCTTGACTGTGACGTCGTCAACAACATGCAGTTTGATTGGTCAGATCTGTACATGTTGAAAGCAAGACCTCAGAAAACTCGACCTTGGTCCGAAAAAATAAAAGCAACAATATTGCATCATTTATGTGAAATCTTGCATTGGCTGTATACAGGTTCAAAAAAATATTAATAATATCATCACTATACTGTGAAACCCCCTAATGTCCAAATTGGGTGATTTTGAATTTCTTGATCAAACTTGAAAGAGGGAGTGCTCCTTTATGGGTCGAGGCAATTCTCCTATTTCTTAAGCCAAACAAACCATTTACAAAGACACTGGATAATCTGAAAAATGCATTGCCACAAGGCTAAAACATGGCTGTTTTCTTTTACATTCTGGAGATAAGTGGTTTTCTTTGGATAGCAACGATATAAAAATTAATCACATGAAAAATGTATCTGATGTGTAAAGACCTTTCTAATGGTTTTTTGGGGGAGTTTTTCCTTACATGAATCAAGGGTCCACAGGACAGAGGGTGTCGTACACATTGTAAAACCCACCGAGGTAAGTTGTGATTTGTGATATTGGGCCACAAAAATATAATTTGACTTGATTTGACTAATAACTTCTACAAAATAATAAAGCAGAATGAAAGCAAGTCCTGGTATTAAAGAGTAATCTTTACAAAGAGCTCCCTCATTTCATTTATTTTATTATGAGTGCACATTTCTGTAAACGTGCCGGTTTTAGCTAGTTGGTTAATTTTCAACCGCTTTCCTTTGGTGAGATGTTTTGAAACCTATAAAATATACAGTTATAATATATCTAATGATATACTGCATGTAATTTGAAAGCAAGTATCCAGTGTTGGCAACAGAATTCTTCAAATGATACTGTGAACTGTGCAGCTGCTTTGTGACCTTGTTTTTGCTCATTATTTCTGTTGTTTTTTCTCTCTCTGTCCACCTCTCACTTTATAAGTAAGAAAATCTTGCAAGTAATTGCAACACTTCTCACACTGCTCAAGTCCAAAGTAAGACAACCTAAATATAGGTTTGTGTAGCATGCTAAAAACATTTCACCAGGCAACAACACAAAGTACTGTGGACGGGAATGTTCTTAGCTGAGTGTACCCACATATCTTTACTCATCAAAATGCCCACCACTTCAGGAGTCGACAGGGTCTGTCCCTCAGTTTGTGCAGCATATTGCACCATTCGCTGATTCCACGGAGACGTGACAGTTTGAGGTTTTCTGACATGCCAGGAGAGAGGTTCCCACAGGCGGTGTGATGTATAAATGAAGAGCTGTGGCTGCGCAGGTCTGAGCTGTCTACTCAAATTATCTGCAGCCATACTGCTCTCATGCAGTTGCCGGGGCTCGGGGAAGGTCAGGAGTCAGACGTATCTCTGGACCTTCTGGGTCGATTAAAAGATTAGACCTTGTGAGCGGCTCCCTGACTCGTGTAGTCGTTACCTCGCTGCAGCAATTTCACATAAATGACTGATGAGCAGCACAGGTACATCTCCGTTTGGTCTGTTAATCAAATCTACTCCAATTTGAAAGATCAAAAAAAACAAAAGGGGACTATCTTTCACTTCCCATTATCCTGTTCAGAAGGAAGTGGCTACAATGCTAATGGTCACTCTCCAGGGACGCCTGCAGGGAGGAAAGCATCAAATCACATTAATGTGAACAGTTGGCCGCTCCCTGCGGGTTGGCTGCTCACAGATGGTGGAGAGTTGTGTGTGATGTGTTTAACTTCTCTCAAGTTGACCCAAATTAACTCGCGCCCATCACACCACTGACTCCAGGGATCAGCAAGGTGATCCATGATGAGTACAGTGAAAAATAATGGCTGGAGGTAAGTCTACAAGGAAAACAGGAGTCGTGCAGTATTGTTGATTCAAAGCGGTCGTGATACTAAAGGTCAGCGTCTGTTAGAAAATACTTTGTCTTTGTTTATCCTGTTAAATATCAAAATGACGCATCCATCCTAAATAAATATGTTACAATTTTAATTTTTTTTCCAGTGATCAGATGATTGACCCCACTCTCATGTCTGTATACACCTGGCATTAACATGTATCTCAGATGCATTGAGGACATTTTGAGATCCAATCTCATTCAAATTCAACATTGAATGCAATACATTAAGTTAATTCTTTCCTCGTCAAAAACATTGTGTTGCTGTGAAAAGCAAACAGGAGACTGGTGTGATAGGATTTTATAACTGAACAGGACAACTGAGTGGGACATATACTTTTCATCTCTCTTACTCATTAGTACAATACAGTCATACAGTAAGAAAAAGTAAAAATTGTGTCCAGCTTATAGTTAAGTTATATCTTAACTATAAGGCTCATGTGGGCTGGTAGAGGAGGGTTGTTTTTTGTTTTTTTTTGTTTGTTTGTTTTTTGGTGTTGATCTGAAATAAAGAAGAACAACTAGTCCAGTAATTGTATTGAATGGCCAAATGGACAGTCATGGACATTCAACTGACAAAATAGCCTGGTCTTTATTTGCAGGGGAAGTGCCATCTCACCCAAGGCACATGTTAATAATAACAGCTGGGGAAACCAACTAGCCTTGTTTGTTTTTTTTCCAAAGGTAAAAGCTTGGCTAGTAAGGAGCCAGGGAAGCTTACCAAAGTGTTAAAAAGACAAAAGTTATGGTTTGCGCAAGAGTATTTCCTGGCAGGAGCAGTGTCTTGGCACCAAACCTCCTGTGCAACCACAACTTCATTTTTTGTACGGATTAAACAAGATTTAAGATGGTAATTAGTGAGTCTCGAGGTGCATTTGTGCCCCCTCTATGTATGAAAACAGATACGTCCGTTTCAAACAATGTAACCGTCACTGCCCACATACTTCCATGTGTTCCTTTATTTGGCTGTTAATCAGACAACCAGTAGAGGGCACTCAAAACTCTCTGATAACAAGAAACATGGCAACACTGGAGGAGTCTGAAATACTATACCTCATGTAGGCAAAAACGGAGGCAGTGTTGAAGGTGGCGTTTGTCTGCGCAGCTGTTAAATACATTGTGACATGTGGACGCAGAATACTTTTCACATATTTAGCATATTGACAATTAATGTCATTTACAATACTTTAGGATTATTAAAACTCCTACGTTGTTTCCTGCGTTCATGTCTCGCTTGAATTATTGGCAGCCCTGCTACACCACAGCTACCAGTGGCACTGCTCAGTCTCATCTGTGTCAGTAAGCTTTCAGAAAACATGCACAAAAATGGGTGAAATTAATGCAGTAACCTACAGACAGAGGGATCTGTCTGTATCCCTGTGCATATCTAATGGTTAGCATAAAAGAGCCTTTAGAGGTGCTGGTAGGTGGATTTTTGTTATCTACCAAAGCTGCCTAGTCTAACTAAGCTACCCATCACCTGCCTGTAGCGTTTTATTTACTGCACAGATATGAGAGTGGTATCCATTTTCTCATCTCACTTATGTCAAGAAAGTGAATAAGTGTATTTCCCCAAATGTGGAACTGTTCATTTAACTGCTTTATACAAGATACAAGGCCCCTGTGATCTCCTGAACAGTAAGTAGCTCCACGCAGTGCGTTTGACACAGGGGACTGTTTTGCTCATGTACCTCAATGGGAGAATTTAATTCGCTGTCACTTCAAATGAGCGCCCACTAAATACATCACATGTCACAGTTCTTTTGAAATCTCAAGACAACTGCTCCAATGCCAGGCAATAAAGTGAAAGCAGCAGGTTTTTGAGCTGAAATGGTGCGGGATTACAATCAGTTTTTTTTCATCATGCAGTGACTGTAAAGCTTCTCTTTCCCACATTTCCTCCTGGAGGTCTGACCTTCAGAGAGAATATAGAGTAGATGTGGGGAAGAAATGATAGAACCACGTCTACTTCTGACCTTTAAGTGATGCATCGCCACTGAGCAGTAAGTGATATCAATGGTTTTGTGCCGTTATGATGTGCCAAGTGCATATGTCACTGTATCCTCCAGGCATTTTAGGTAGACTGTGCTGAACACGTGGACATGTCCTTATGTCTAGGGTCATTGGAGAAATCAACAGAGGGTGGTGGACCAACAGCAACTAGCAGACACTTAAACAGCCTGCTGGCCTTCATTAAGGTCCTGTGGCTATTTCAGCCAGCCATGATGGAGAGATGTGGGACTGATGGTGTGAGTAAATGAGCATTCTCCCACTCTCTCTGTGTTATCACTGCAACAAACAACTTATCATTATACATAGATGCACTGCTGAGGCAAACTGAAACTCAATTTAACAAATTGTCACGTCTCCAGCACAGTGATTGTGTTTCAAAAGCCCTGAAATTTGAGCAGTTTGATTGTAGCATTAACAAACCATGAGCAGAAGTGAATATCACAAGCTCAGTGCGGTTCCTGGGCCGAAATGTTAAATCAAAAGCCTTGAAATATTGGTCCACTCCAAACTAGAGCCTAATTAGAGAGTTAATCCATCAGGGAGACATAACAGAATATGATACTCTGCTCACTGCCAGTGTGTATCCTTTCTCTGACAGTATAATGTTACATCTAATTCATATTTTCGCTTTTTATAGGGACACATTCAGTGGACATGCAGCAGTTATTGCAGATGATACATTTTATGTGCTATCACACTGTGCACAATATATTAATGCATTGCTTCGGTTATTAAACTTATCCGCGCAGTTTTTATTTTCTGTCTTCTTCTGTGATATCCATAATGAATCTGCTCCTGCTGGAGTGCACATATTGGTGCAAACTATGATTGTTTGGAGATACACTGTGCAAATATACTGGCTACAGGCTGGTGTATGCAAATGAGGTGCAGCAGCTGCAGAGGTCTTGCCTCAAGGAAAACAATAAATGTTCCTGCCAGAACAAGAAGAATATGAGAAAAGAAATTAATTTGAAGTTAATGTTCTCTGTTTTATTGCGCCTTGTATGAGTTGGTAATAAGTGAAACAGAACATCTACAAGCTTGTTTATAATTTTATTGTTATGCAAAGTCACCAAAGGCACATGGTTTGTACAGGGTCAGTCAGGCCACCACTTTAGTCCTGACTGAAATATCAACAACTACTGGAGGGATTACCATGAATTTTTTTTACAGATATTTGTGCTCCCTAGATGATGAGCCCTACACTGACTTTAATGAACGCCTGAGTTTTCATCTAGTGCCACCATCAGGCCAAAAAATTTAATTTTGTCCAATATTATGGTTCATGACTATCTGCAAAATGATGACAGCTGTACTTTGTTTTTAGTGTGTGTCAGCAAATGTTAGCATGCTAAAATAAGATGGTGAGTCAAGTAGCTACTCATACCTGCTAAATCGCAGCTTGCTAGCATTGTCACTGTAAGCATGTTAACATGCTACATAAGCATTTAGCTCAAAGTGTGCCTGAGTACAGCCCCACTGAGCTGCTAGTGTGGCTGTAAAAAAAAAAAATTGAAAATGCCTGTTTGAACCATTTTGACCATGTCAGACGGGTCATATTACGCACATATTGAATATAATTTGCAAAGAAATACAATAAAATCAATGCTCTTGTCTTCTTTTATCAAAATCCAATCATGTTTTCTTCCTGTAAAACTAAATATAAAACTTGCTTACGTAGGGTGTAACCAATCAATTTCAGCCAAAAATATCATGACATCCACCCATCAATCAATCTTCAACTTAGTGACACAGAGCTAAGATTCGTATTTCAAGTTATGACATGCCCTCTTTTTAATGTTCAAATCAAATTCCGTCTGCATGTTGTGTTTATAATAACAATGTATTAAATGACGATTAGAAAACAAAGTGAAAATGTGAGAGGTGTTGCTCACAGTAATAAACCTATTTATCTAACCTAATTATCACTTAGCTGTTTGGTCTGTAACTTTACTGTTTTGATTGACTCTCACCACTCTCCAAGTGTTGCTTTCAGTCGCTGCACAAAGCTAAAAAAGAATTTTAAAAATCCATGCGATATTTATGATATGCATATATTTCCCTCAGGAGTTGGGTTGGCCCAAAAGCAGAGCTAAAAGACAATTCATGTTTGACTTATATTCATCAGGTGGGCAGAGATATGGCTCCAAATGAATGCTAATGTTGCTCTGTAACCACTGAATGTGTTGGCTAAATAAGTAATTGTTTAACAAACTCACCATATCAACTTAGGAGATGATAATATGTATTTGTGCTGACTTCACAAATTATTTGTGCTGCTCCAAAGTGTCCAAGAAAAAGTCTACCTGTAGCATGTGTATGGCCTCTATTATGTTTTCTACTGTTCCAATAGAACAAAAGATTACAGCACTAAAACTGTTTTATAGTCTTATCTTATAGTATATCAAGTCTTAAGTCTCATGTCTTGAGGATCCTGCAAACAGACACACACAAGTTTTATAACAACAAGCTGTCCACCATAACACTGTGGCCATTTCTGCTTTCAGTGGTCGGTACTGCGTGTTCTATTTTTGTGTCAGTGTAAGCAGCAGTTGCTATTAGGCGAGTGGGGGAGTCCAACTGTGTCCCACCGCTCAGTGGAAACAGAAGGAGATGTTGAGTTCTGATACACAGATCGGCTCAGACGAGTGCTTGATTTGCTCTGTGTTACTCACCTTCATAAAGGATTCTCACTGGGGGAAATTCACTCTCCTCCTGCTACCACCTCCTCCCCTGCTCGCTCTATATCTGTTCCTTTGCTGCAATGCTTTGCTTCACTTTCCTTGATCTTGGCAATGTGTTGTTTTAGAAGGTTCTGCTGATTGTCGAAGGCGCTCTGGTTGCTCCAGCACTGCAGCATCTGCTCTTCTCTCAGCTCGTCTCTCATTTTTTCCCCCTCTTTTCCTCACCCACCTGCTCCCTTTTTTCATCAAAAAAAAAAAAAAAAAAAAATCCCACTTCTGCAGTTTGTCTTTGGAGTATTTGCTGTTATATACCATATAGACTTCAGTTCTTGGCATGAGTGAGTACATTACATCAAATGCAATGATGCAATTTGGCAGCTTCACGATGTGCTGTACAACTTCTTGGCTTATACCAGAAAAAAACATGAAAAAAACACTTAGATATTCTAACAATCTGCTCTTCATTTCAACTCAAATGTGATCCAAGTGTGATACATTTATTTCAGTGCAGTCGCAACATTTAGAACTGTTTTTCTGTTTATTCAGCCACCAGTTTCCATCAAAGCACACCTCGAGGAGCAATAAAAGGGAATGAAAATCAATCATAAATCATCCAGACAGCAGCACTGGCGAAATGTGTATTAACATAAATCTCACATTACCTAAACAACATGTAATTCCTCCAAGCAGCATCCTGTTTTCTTTCTCATGTTGTGCCTTATTTACACTGTGACTAACAAGCCACTGGAACAAGTAGTCCAACTATGACAGCAAACACAAAACAACATGAAAGAGTTTTGTTTTTAGCTTTTTAAATGCATCGTCCTGTGAGTGTTGTTAAGTTTGCTTCTTTGTATTCAGCCAAGATATATGCCTGTGCCAAACCCAGCGGGGAGTCATGACTACAGGAAGAGAAGTTGTGTTGCCTGGTGTGGCAGCGAGAGAAATACTGTGAAGCCACTTCATTGGATATATAGCTCTGCATTTGGCTCCTGGAACCTCGGGGCTAAGTCTGTTAATTAGGTGGCTAGCTGCACGTCTAACCAAGCTAATAAGCTAACACCAGCTACAGATAACAGCAGATAGCGGTTAGCCTACTTTAGTATCAAGTCAACCAACTCTGTGAGCTAATTCACCCTGGTACTATACTGTGGGCGGCACGGTGGTGCAGTGGTTAGCACTGTTGCCTCGCAGTAAGAAGGCTCTGAGCTGGAGTTTGTGGCTGGGGCAGGACCTTTCTGTGTGGAGTTTGCATGTTCTTCTCGTGTCTGTGTGGGTTCCTCCCAGAGTCCAAAGACATGCAGCATAATAGGTTAATTGGTAACTCTAAATTGCCCATAGGTGTGAATGTGAGTGTGAATTGTTGTCCGTCTGTATGTGTCAGCCCTGCAATGAATTGGCGATTTGTCCAGGGTGTACACCCAGTGTCAGCTGACAGAGCCCCGCCACCCGTCAGGAAAATCGGTTACAGATGTTGGATGGATGGATTGACTGTACTCTGTTGTCAAACTCGTCTTATTTAATGATATCTTTACAAAAACATTTGACAGTGTAATAAAACTTAATTACATGTTTATGAAAAGTCCAAAATGTGCCACGAAAATATTCATACACATTTATAATAGGTCTCATGACGACCAGTGTCAAAAGCAACCACACGTGATGGTTAAATGTCATGTTAATACATAAAGCTAAATAATTTTTTTGTTTGATAATGTCAAGTTGTCATGACAAAGACATCTAAAACAATGTCACCTTTGCACTAAAAATGTTAATAATTGACCAAATGATGATGAATTACAAATGTTATAAAGCCTTCATGTTCATGACAGGTGTCATAAGATGGGTTTGACAGTGTAGGACATTTTTGTCTCAGTTAATATGCAACAAAGACATCTCAAACAGTATAGACTTTTCATTAAAAATATCAGAACTGACTGATTGACACTTGATGACAGCAGTGACAGCAGTTGTTCTGGCAGTAAACATTTATGAAGACTGCTTCATGTTCATGACAAGAGTCATGAGATGGTTATGACAGTGTTACCCACCAATGTTCCCCACACATCCATTACCCTAGCATCAGTCTTTGCCTCTTCTGTTGTCTTGGTCAATGTCAAGTTAACGTAACAGAGACATTATTGGCTTGGTTAGTGTCAAGTCATCAGAAAAAAAGACATTTTTGTCTTGTTACCATCAAGTTGTTATAACAAAGACATCTAAAAAAATGTCAACTTTATATTAAAATGTCATAATTGACTGAATGATACTTAGTGACAGTCATAAAGGGTCCTTCGTGTTCAAGACAGGTGTCATGATATGGTTGTGACAGTGTTCTGACAGCCTTATGCAAACCTCCTCAAATAAAGTGTTACACATTGTTGACTGTCCCACAAAGAAACGTGATTTGAATCTATGTATCTTGGTTATGACAGTATCAATGTTCCCCACAAATTCATTAGCTCTTTATCAGCACCAGTCTGTGCCTCTTCTCTCTCTGTATTCTGCGTTTACCAGGAGCTGTTAAGTGGATTTAGTCTGTATTATGAAGCTCAAACTACATGATTGTTAAAGGCCAAAAAGGGACACACAGCTGAGTGATGATGTTTCTCTTGGCAAACTCCTGTACAGCCCCTCTCTTGTTACACTCCTCCGCTATCATCAAGGTTAATTAAAAATTTCACCATGGCTTCACACAATTTTCAAACCACCTCCAGAAAATTTCCACAAAAAGTGAGTCTGTCTTTTTTTTTTTTCCCTTCCACCTCCTCTACAGTTTCTCTCTCTCTGCTCCTCCACAAGGGTCCTTTGGCCATCATTAGAACTTAATGAACTCAGTTTAATAATCAAGGGAATTAGTGGAGTCGAGATCGGTAGTGGCGTTGCCGTATCCTACAGGCACTGTGGTGGTGGCTCTAACTTGTGTTTGAAATGAGCGTCGTTGCCAGTGTGTAAAATGTGTTGTGTTCTCATTGCGTTCTCTGTGTCCCAAACTCTGCTATCAGGGGGATATAATGGGATGTTCCACATCTTTTCCCTAATTAGTTTCGGAGTGTGTTCATTAGACTTTAGCAGATTTAGTTAACTTATGGGTATCTCACAATGGCCCAATTCCCCCGAGTACACTGATGTCTGGGTGATAAATCATCTCGGTCTGCCTGCTGTAATTACGCAGACGGGTGAAGTGTCATATTTTGCTCTCAATGTATGGAGAGCTGCGGTTAGCCTACATATGTCTTGCAATCTCCTTCAGGCTCAAATGCACCACAATTGATTTTGTTTACATTCTCAGTTGGGTTAGTAAATGGATTTTAGACTGATAGATTTATCTTTATGATGACTAGTTTAGCATGTCAGGGTATATACATTTCTCCTTTCAAGCTCGTGTTACAGCCTTGATGAAAAAAAAAAAGGCAGCCTTCGCCGGGGCATCGTCCCCCGAGTTTAACACATGTTCTCTCTGTCACTTTCTCTCAGCCAGCCATGATATTGGAAATTATTCAGCATTAGTGTGAATTGAGCCTGCTAGACTTGGGGTGTTACTCCCTTGCAGCTGGGTGTCACATTCAAATAGAAGTAAATTAGCTGTCACCGAGGCTGGGCTTGGGAGCTGCTGCTATGCCTCAGAGACTATCCCTTTTCACTGGGTCCTTGCTCACTGCCAAGTCAAAGCAAGGCAACAAGTCATTATGGCTGCAAGAAATGAAGAAACACATATAATTAGGGTCAAATAACTTTCCTTATCCAAGCATTGATTCCCATTATAGAAATGTACACAAAGAAACAGAACATAGCGGTGTAAAATCACCTGCTGTTTGTGCTATTGCTTAAGGAAAACTGAAGGACTAAATACTTGGGGTGAATCTGTGCTTCTCCAACAGCAGACCGTTGCCCTCTCATTATCTACAGGCCAACATTAGCAGCAGAGCTGGACTCATTACCAGCAGCTAAGCCCAGGGGACAGCGAAGATTGGCACCGTGTCGAGACAATAGGGTGTCACAGCCTGTCTCAAAAGGTTTATGTCTCATGAATCCATCACTCCAAAAAATAATATTACGAAGAGCCAAAAATATCCAAAATGAGAAGTTCCAGTTTTTAAGACTAAGATTTGGCTTTGATGTGAATAGGTGTGTTATCTCCAAGTGTGATAATGAAACAACAAAGTATCTCTTTTGTTTCACGCTTTCATACCCAGTTGCTCTGGAAACAATTCATGGACTGGTTAATTAGCAAAACCATGGCAATTACCACCATAGATCACAGCAGTATTATATTTGGTGTATTATTAGAGGACACAAAATTGGACCTAAAGATCAATGTTTTGCTTATTTTAGCAATTTTTTTTGTTTCCTTTAGGCTAAATTTATAAAGACTATCTTCATATGCTATTATAATGAAATTCAACTCCAAGTCCCTGAAATAAATGAAACCCAACATGCCAAGGATCTATATATTATTAGAAAGTGACCAATGAAATGCCTTTATCTATAATTTTTTTCCCCTTTTAATTAATTGTGTAAATGTTTACTCCCTGATTTACTCTGTTGAATCTCCTTTAATGTTTTGTTGTTGTTGTTTTTAGACATATTTTATTGTGTCACTCTCAGTGAACCTACCCTGAATAAATAAAGGTTAAAAAAAAAAAGTCTCTTATCTAGTGTCTGCTCTATATACATGATTGAAATTTTAGTTCAAGTTTTATAATTGCCTGACACATAAATTTGCAATTTACAATAAAGAAAAATGTCCATTACTCCCCCATTTTATTTAAGTACACACAGATAATGATGCTTAAATGTATCTCCTCGTTTTTTCTTATGAAACTCTGCTTTCCTCATCTTTAACCTCACAAGATGTGTTTTACTTATTTAAGTTATCCACAACCATAATAGATGATTGTCTAATTGTGATGATGTTTTGTGCTTTAATTTGACAGAAATAGTCAAGAGTTAAACACACACAGCTAATTAGAGTACAACATTATAGCACAAGTGTCAGAGATTCTGAAAACTGCACATCAATAATCATGAGCAAGAGGCTGAATGACTATTATGAGGCTTTAGTGACCCCCAGTGGTCAATTTGAGTAACACAAGCAATGACATTATGTGAGATTTACAGTGTTTATTATAACAATACGAGAACAATACTGAGAGAAAGGATGGACCTTGACTTAGTTAAGATGGCACTGTGTATACTTTGTATTTACAGTACATTACACACATTACAAACACATGTATCTTGACTCTCATTCACAGTACAACACTGCTACAATGGATTACACAATAATAATAATAATAATAATAATAATAATAATAATAATAATAATAATAATACATGACATGGCTGCACAATAAAAAT
>JAJHUR010081875.1:0-14588 GCA_027495735.1 Lutjanus campechanus | reverse complement strand
AACCAAAATAATTTTTGTAGATATTCTGGAGTTTTCAAGACTTTAGGATTTGTAAAGTAGGGGAGATGAGTAAAATAGGGGAGACTGGGGAGTATTGTAACCCCTGGTTAGTCACTGTTAGTAAGACCTGTGAGGAAAGTGCTGCAGTGATGTTGTCAACGAACATCAGAGCCCTTCTAGGGGATGATAGTAGTGTAATATAAAGGCAGAGATAGGAAAATGCCAAACAGCTCTTGTGTAGCAGGTTATAAAACAAATAAAGATACAAATCCATCACTATCTCTGGTTCCCATCATTCCTGAAACAGAAAGGATCCCTAAAAGAGAGGAGTACAAATTTATAAGCCCCTAGAAAACAGCTAGCAGTTATTTTAGTAGCTTTGTTAATTCATTTTTGATTAATTTATGCTGAAAAAGAAAGTAAAGACAACTGTTTTAATACCATGGCTTTCAAACTTGAGATGTGAGGCACGTAAACATACGTTGGTGATAACATATAGCCCAACGATGCCTGGTAATTTAACATTAGCAGTGTCTGGCCACTGTTGACTCACTGATCCACCTGGAGCCAGTTGTTTGATCAACATTAATTTATTTAAGTATCGCAAACACGCAGGTTCAGGCAAAGTCACAATATAATTATTAGACATGTCTATAAAACAAAGGTTTGTTTAACTTGTCATGAATTCATATAAACCTGTCAAAATTGCTGTCTATGGGATCTTCAGCCTTCTATCCACCAAATATGGAGCGTGGTCTGATATTTTGGCCAAGTTCTCATATGTGCCGGTCTGATGTATAGGAGAAATGGTCTCTGTGAGCAGGATTGTGGATTTTACAACCAAACAACAGATTTTCAGGTAAGAAAGTAACATTTTCTACCAAGATTTTTTTCAGTTTTTTTCATTGTATTGTACATAAATAGGTTTGACTGTCATGACCTACAGCAGAAGTTTCTTTAATTTAATTTGCTTTGAGTTCAAGCACACGCTAAAACAGTTAGCTATGTAATGGATGGTAATCAGCCATGTGTCACATCCCAAGACCATGCCTCTGTTTTTCATAAACAAACTCGGCTCTGATTTTCTGAATTAGTAGGATAATTTTTCATGTAAAACAAAAAAATCTTTTGTTAATCAGGCTAAATCAGTTGACCGCTAATGAGAAACCATCTTGTCTTGGACGCAGGTATTTGAAGAAAGAAAAATGTAATTGTCGTGTTGTCACATTGTCAATTGGACATGTTGTCAAGGTGACTCACCTAACTTGGAGAAAAAGGATGGAGTCCTTCACATGAAGCCACACTGAAAACACACAGTTTAAATACGGTAACTGTTATGTCACTCTATATGTGGTATATCCGAGGGGAAAGGTGATACCAGGACTTGTAGTCGATGTTGGCTTAACAACAGTCATTTTCTCTTCATCAACTTAAAGCTCCAGGATAACCACAGAGTGTGCTTTATGGTGAGATTATTTTTGGTATTATTTATATATTAATAGACTTGTACAGTATGTCTTTAGCTTTGTTGCATTGCAGCCTCCTTGTGTCACCCCTGACTTGCTTCTCCTGGTGTCACCTTCCCCCTGGTTTTACTACATGTAGTGACGTAACAGCTAACCGACCTAAAGCATCTGTTCAGTCTGTGGTATGTGTTGGTTGGGCTTCATACTTTCTCTCAATGCATATCAACCTACTGACCCCAACCAGCAGGATGGAGGCTGCTCCTACAGTCACCTTGACAGATAATTAACTTGTGACATCTACCTCTGGTCATAATGGATGATTTTTTTGATTTTTTTTTTTTGTCAGAAAGCATTATATTTCAATACTATACCTATTTTACAAAAGATAACAAACTCACCAAAATCATCTGTCTTTGGAGGGTTCGTGTGACATTTTTAAGCAGAAATTCAACTGCTGTGTCAGAGGTCAGGAATGAATCTCATTGTTTGTTCCTCGATAGAATTTTAAATCATAAATGTCCTTGCTTACTGAAATACGAGGCTGGTGCTCTGCTGCACACACTGTGTGACTGTGACATGTAGCCTATGATGCAGTCACAGTCAATAAAAGTCCTGATGGGAAACGTAACAGGGATAACATGTAGGAACAGAAGGGCAACTCAAGGCGTTTTGGAGGTCCAGTCTGTTCTAGAGCTTTTGATTGTATCACACTGTGTTCTTCAGCAGATGGAGTTTGCCCAGTTGTCATGGAAATGATGTTCAATTTTCTCTTTTTATATGAGCACTTTAAGGACTTGTCATCTTTGGTGTCTTATAAATTGAGACTGAAAATCTGCGTCTACATTTTCTTGACAACTGGGCAAACTTAATCTGATGAGGAAGATCGTGTGAATTAATCGAAAGCTCCAGAACAGATACTAAGTGGACCTTGTAGTGAGATGGTTTGTCGACAGTGTTTCCAAAGTTGGAAAATTGTAGCTTAAAGGACCAGTGTGCAGGAGTTAATGGCGGTCTTGGGGAGTGATGGATTACATGTAATGGGATTATGTAATCCGGATACAAAAAAGGTAACTGTATTCCATTACAGTTACAGATTTAAAAAAAAAAAAGATGTAATCAGATTACAGATACATTTAGTAAAAATGGGGATCATACAATTTGAAAATAAAGAACAATATATTACCACGCACAGCTTGCAGATTGCAGAATACTTTATCAATTAACAGCTACAAATAACTCTTACAGTATAATGTTAGGTATATTCTCACAGGCTCTCTGGAAAACAAGCCATGATATGACTTAATTTGAACAAAATGTGTATTTTTTCATCACAACAATGCATTCATTGCACAATAAACACACCAGGTTTTTAACTTGTTGCTGGCAAAATAAATAACCAATGTGGTAATATTGTACAATATTGGTTTAGATTATAAGATTATACAATCTACGTTTCAGATGTATTGAAGTAACTCAGAGATATGTGCCTTCATTTTATTCATCATATACCACACAGCCTGATTGCCTGCAGCCTCTTGAGAGTATGGTGGTGTATGAGACCCTACAGTGGCTGCAAAACTCACACAAAACTGTTCTGTTCTGTACTGTCTGTTCTGTAGAAACATGGCGATGCAACATGGCAGCTTTTATGAAAGGACTCGTCCTCTGTCATTATAAACAGCTCACTCTAAAGTCAATATGTCAAAAAATAAAAAGCCTATGTAAAACAAGCCTTTTTTTTGGCTGATTACAGCTTTCCTTCCTTACATAATAATCTTTACCATAATCTTTAGAAAAGACTTGAAAAATTCAAATAAATTATATTAATAGTTTATAATGGGATGTTAACACACAAAATAATTAATAATAGCATTTATTTCATTATACGTAGATCTACTCAAACCTCATTGTGTATTTCTTATTTAAAAGAAAAAAAAGAGTTACATTATGACCCATATTTGATCATTAGTGTCGCTGCTGAATCTTAATTGGAGTTCACAGGATGTTAAATATGCTTATAACCATCAGTATAGCTACACAGTGAAGTGAGGAAACACTGAGTCTGGTCAGAGCTTTCAAAACAAAACGCGTCACATTTGACCTATATGTAGTTTCACAGGCTGTAACATGTTGATATGTTGAAGCAGAGGGAGACCCCTGCTGGAATAAAGACAAGCATCTGATCTGTCTGCAGTGATGTGGTACTGCCCTCTACTGGTACCACTGAGAAAAGACAGGGATTTCAACAACCACTGCATGTGAAATTCTGGTGCTACAGATAACTAGAAATACTTAAAAAAAAATACAACTTTATAAAATACAAATAAGAATATAATGAAATAAAATAAAATAGGAACTATACAAGAACAGTTAAACTCAAAAATTCAGGCAATAGCACTACACATACAGTCAGTTTAAATCATTTTTTCAAGAAAAAAAGTCTTAAATGTGAGTATTTTCTGGTTTCTTTCCTCGTCTCTGACAGTAAACTGAATATTTTTGAGACAAAACAAGACATTTGAGGATGTCATCTTGAGCTTTGGGAATCATTAATCACTGTTTTCCACCATGTTCTGACATTTTAAGGACTACACAACTAACTGATTAATGGAGAAATTAAATACTTTAAAAAATATATAAAAACAACATATTTAAATATATAACTAAATAAGTTCAATCAAATAAGTAAGACACTGAGATTTGCAAAGAGGAGAGACATTTGCAGCAGAGCAGGTTCAGCTACAGGAACACAACACACTGGCACTATAGTGGTATTCCATTATAATATAATTTATTACAACGGCCCATTCCACTCGGTTATAACCCCAGATATAATGTAACACCTTTGTATAAATGTGTCCATTTGCAGTCACAGACTTGCTGTCATTTGTCTCATTATGTAAAGCCTTTAGAGTCTCTGCATCCACTGGGTTATAGTCGGTGGTTTTGCTTCGTTCCACTTCACCCTTATGATTTTCATGGCCATCAATAGAAGTATCATTAGTATGTACCTCTGATCCACACTATATCTCTCTTAACCTTAACCTATAACAGCTAAGAAAAGTATCAATGGGTCCGATGGGACATCTAGTTCCACAATTTTGTTAATTTCTTTTTTTTTTAAATCACCTCTCCAAAACCCTTGAATTACTGGGCATTATCCTCAGTTTCTCCCCATTAATGCCATGGAGGGTTGAAAGAATTTTTTTAGGGTATAAAATTTGCCTTTAAATCGGGAATTGCATACAGAGTCCTGATACAGCAAATTAAAAGTCCCACGGCATACCTGACCTTGCCTCATGGTGCGCCATTTAGGGACCATTGACAAAGAATAATAGTAGGGTGGCATCGCTTAATATTTCACAACATATCATTTTGTGATAAAAGCACCAAATTTGGTAAATGTGTTGAAAGAGACGTTAGACACAAATCCGGGTATTGGGTCATCGCAAACTCGCCACCCTGGTGGGTGTGGCGGCCATGTTTCATAATGGCCATCAGTGGTTGGTCAAACCTTCAGTGGACCCACCTGCAGTAACAAACATAATCTGGATCCTAGAATGCCTGAGAACCAAATGAAAGACTCACAATTCTATGGATGTTTAAAATATAACTGGTCATGACATTATAATTTTATTAGTCCTGTTACTCAGTAAAGACAGATCTCATCGTATTATTATTTTGATGGTGGATGTAGAGCAAATACTGTTATTTTTACTTTAAAGTACAGAAATACTCAAGAAACACACCTGTAATTATGTTAGTGGGGTGGCATAGTTAGCCTGTTGTTCAATTTTGGCAAATATATACTTAATGCATTTAGAGGAAATCTAGACACGGGGCTGTTGCAGATTAGCATTCTAATGACCATGGCAGCATGTGGTTACTCTCAGAGAGCACTGTAGCCACCCCCAAGCTGTTTCCATAAGAGTAAAAAAAACAGTAAAGGTCAACTTTATTGTCACTTATTACATGGCTTTGTTACATACTTGCCTCTGATTGGTCGATTACAGCATTCTAAGGTCTGTTATTTCTGTATAGCAGACTGTTGCTATGTATGACAGACCGTTTTTATGAAAAACAGATCGACTGCTCACTGTACTTTATGCCTTCCATATACAATCGTACAGAGTACAACGTACAGTGAGTCTCTGCATCCTATTAGGAGCCATGGGCAACTGCTGTGCCACACCCAGGGATCAACTCCAGTTGTAATCCAGTGCCATGGTTTTGGGTACTGACTGGAGAACTGACCTTATATGCATGTTTCTGATGGTTGGAGAAACCCATACAAGCATGTAGAGAACATGCAAACTCACATCAGATAGAAAGGCCCTACCTGAACCAGTATTTGAGCCCAGGTGAAAGTGCTAACACAAATATTATTTGCATATGTTTCATTACAATGTAAGGCAATACAGGCGTTACCAATCATACTAATTAAGGTCACGTTACATTTAGTGTAGCAGAGCCTCTCCAGTGAGTCAACATGCACAACAGGATCTGTTTGACCTGAGAGGTACGAGGTTTTATTAGTACCAGTGGTAACACCTTTGTTTACTGTTTCGTGTCAAAGTGGCTGCTGTGAAAAAGTCTACTGGATCAAATTAAGTACTGATCATTACTGACATCTTTGCACCTACAGTACATATTTCAATTTTGCTCAACTTTATCAATCCACTCCCCCATTTTAGAGGGAAATGTACTTCAGTTATCAGTTGGCACATGCAGTATTATAGATTTATTATAACTAAAAAGATTAATTAATGAGATATGATGCATTTATTAACTTCTCAACAGCACCTGACCAAACTACAACATGAAAACTCTTTCAGTGATTCCCAACAGTGTGGGAGGCCAGGGCTCACTGGTGGGTTGTACAAGGTCATGAGAAATAAATAAATGTTTTTAAGTTTCAATTTTATAAATCTGAAATTACCATGAAATATTAAAGATTAATTCTCAAAAGCAATCAGAACTGATAAAAACAAAGCCATGGGACTTAAATCTTATTTTTAAAATTAATCTGACCTAGTTTAACAGGTGTTAAACTATATTTTGTTACCTGTCTCATTAACACCAGAATGTAACTTGTATCTCTTCATTGGTCTGATTAGTTTTGTGTTGATCAGAGTTGTGATTAAAGGTTTGGGTGGGCACCAAACAATTTTCAGATTTCAAATTGGGCCTTGGGATTCTAAAGTTTGGGAATGGCTGTTCTAATTCATGCATCAGTAAATTCCCACTACTGTAATTTATTTCACCAAAGTGATCTTGTAATTGCAGGACCGTTTTACTTTTATTGAATGGATTTATTCAAGAAAAAATGTTTCATTTCAAGTTAAAAAGTCTTCATAGTCAAGTACATTTATAGCCATTCATATAAATGAAACCCACTTAAGACAAAAATGTCAAAATATATTAAAACACAATAAAACGGATGGAGGCACCTGCCCTTGGTTTGGAGACAGCTGTTAGCTAAAACCACTGTCACAGCATGACACTAGCATGGTCACACATGCCCATATGACACAAACCTTGTTCCATTTTTTCTTTGTCGAGATTTTCATGTCACAACAGGAGTGCCAAAAGACGTTTTGAAAATTTTTATTCAAGAACATTTAGATCAACCATTGAAGTCAGAAAAGCGTCCTTTTATCCAAACAGAACAAGACCAGGTTCACATCATATGTGTTTTGGGGAAATATCAAACCTTTGAGCAAATAACTGTATTTTTCTGTGGCATTTTCAATGACTCGATCTCATGTCAACATACAGTGTTTCAAAACATTTGGTAAGCATTTCTTATTAGTTCAACATTAAAATACAAGGAGATAAAGGGCGAAGTTCCTGTTCTCCCTCAAATTTTAACCATATGCCTTAGCTGCCTTATAAGGTTTAAAATTAGATTCAAAATCCAACTTGTTGGAAAATATCTATTACTCAGCAGTAAAACAAAAAAAAACAAAAAAACAAAAAAACAGAATTAGACTAAAAATGCCACGTCTACAAGATATGGACGGTAATCGTTTTTAAATGGATATGAATGTGACAACAAAGTTTCGTTACATCAAGTGCAAGCCCAAAACAAACCTATAAATGACATTTGTAATATAAAACTTGGTAAAAAATACTTATTTAAAACTGTACAATCACCAAGTACACAGAGTAAGCACATGAACCGTTATTCATTTGGCGTCAGTAGCTTCGGCCTTTGGCTCCTGAGGACAGAAAATAAGAAAGCAGCATGTTTAAAAGCATCCCCTTTTTTGGCAGCAGGTCAGTGCATTCCGCTCTACTGTGATCATCATCATGCTATGATTTCATCCATTTTTTGTTATTTAGCATATTTTGGAGTGCTTGCAAGTCTCACTAAATTCAACATAGCCTTTCAGATCCTTTTAATACCAAATTAAAATGGATTATTTTATCACAGGTTATTATAAATCATAAAAAATATGCCAAATTGTCATCAGAGACAGGACTGATTTTGTTGAGAGAACATGTGCACCACACCATCACGCAAGACTTCTAAAACTTTATTCAAGATGTATAAATGGTAATAATCCAAACTTGCAGACACCCTGTGTTGACTTTACTGAGCTTTCCTTTTATTGGCTGTATGTATTTTTAGTTTATAATTATAGGTTTTGCACACAAGACCATGAGTTTTTCTAATCATGCTCATACACAGAGGCATGTTATCCAAAGATTTTCTTCTTACACTGCCAGGAAGATACTAGGAAAAATATTTTTTTAAATGTTTGTGCTCTCAAATCAACAACTGAAACACTTGAATAATTCATCTTTGTTCTTAATATCATGTTACTGCGCAAAAAGGGATTAAACTTACATATTTTATAGCAAGCCAGCATCTGGTTTTTGTATTAATGTGCCTTCAAATACTGAATGCATTCTTTCATACTAATATTGTTAGCTTATTCTATTCATGACATTTGTTCTCCTTCCTTTGACACTGAGACACTTGAGATTGACAACATAAATTATAAACTGTGTTCTGCTAATTTGCCCACATGAACTATTTATTAGTTGATCAACACAGTTTCCTACAAGAAAAATTAAAATGTTGTGTGAGAGTTGTAACGGAAGCACGTTTTCATAAAGGAAACAAACCTCAGCCTTGTTGCTCCCATTTTCAGCTTGTTTGGGCTTCTTTGCTTTGGGTGCCTTCTGCAAACAAGAGTGACACTCGATTACTAACAGGTTAGCGCTCTCCAGCCAGCATACAATTATCACATGCTTCAGAGTAATGACCAAATTCAAGTGTACCAAAACATCCAAATTGTTTCTCAAAAGGTCTTTCTCATTCATCCTGGGACCAGGGCAAACTTAATTTCCCTTCAAGGAACTCAAGCCCGTGAATCAGTTTCACATGTGACATACAGCATACAGAGATGTTTTGTTCAGTTCAGCTTTGTGTTGTCAATTTCATACTTTTGCAGCAGGTTTCTTCTTCTCAACTGGTGCAGGTTTGGCTTTCTGCAAAACAAGAAAGATATTTCAAATGGTATGTAACCGTAGATGACACAACAGAGGAGCATGGGCTACACTGAAAAATAATGGCAGGTGACACTGTGCATGTTACTTCGGTGAAAATCATCAAAAACAATTCATGTTTAATATTGCAATTACAGAAGATAATAGAAAAGAGAATATTAATTAGTATAATTCTTATACTAATAGATGAGACTACTACAGACAAATGAATTTCCCCTTGGGGATTAATAAAGTATTTCTATTCTATTCTATTAGATAAATTAATAGAAAGTAGCATGTATGTGCAATGACAGACAGATGGGTTTATGCATATTTCAATTTGAAAGTTTATGTTTATCCTTACAAAAAGCTGTGGTTAGAAAACTACTAACTTTTGGTTAAGGAACAAGAATAATCATCAAGCAAAATATCAGAACTGATTAATTGTGTTTCTTACCCCTGCCAGCCGTGAGGAACTTCTTCTTTCCTATTCAGATGGAAGGAGAAACTCTTCAGTAATGATAGGAAATGTAACCAATTTGCCTGATTTCTAACACATGACCCGGACAAAGTATGATATTCACAACCCTAAAGTGGGCATCAGGCAAAATTATTTAAAAACAACAACAAAAAACTAAAATTTAAGTAAAATTACATTAAAATCAGCATTTAACCAGAAGTCTAAATATCAACTACATACCAATCTACTGGAAAAGTAAAATAAATTCTAAATCACTTTCTAAGAATGCAGAGGTGTATATTGTTAATGGATTGCTGTTACAAACCTCAGGGGGGACAGAGGCTCTCTGAAAGACAAAGAACAGAAAAACATAGTATTACAATTTGAATACCAGTGTTATACATGGCATCTCATGACAACTAAAATAACTCTATAATTTTACAAAACTATTGAGTATCAACATTTCTGCAGACATGATCTTGCTCTGCCAGAAAACTAAACAGGACAGACTAATTTAAAAAACTTTTTTTTTTCCCGAACGACTTCCCGCCCATATTTGAATTTAAATCTGGGCTGTCCTGTCACCATGACAGCAGTTTGGCGCCTTGACAGCTTCCTTTGTTTTGTATCAGTGCGCGCCGATAGACAGCTGTTAGGAAACTGATAAGCTTACGTCTCTACTAATCTGTAGCTACCGCCATATTAATAACTGCAGACAAACTAAACACCTTTAGAACTTGCAAACAAATTAAAATTATATATGAGGCCGATTTAAAAAAGACATAGTTTTGTTTTTGAATATATTATTTTATATATGAAATTTGTATTTTTTTAAATAAATACTCTAAATACCAAACGCTGCTACATGATGTGTAACATTAATCGCGGCACGTAAAAGTACCGTTAGTCCTGATAAAACAAGACATTCGTCATACTATTAAACATCGCTGCGTTTGTTCAAAATTAGTTTAAAATAACCGTACGCCCTTGTGTAATTAACGATACGCCTTGGTGTAAATAACGTTTATGTCAGCAGTTAACGTTAGATATTTTAACTGATGGTTAAATTCAAACTGTATGTCGACAGATTAAACCTACTTTGGATCAACATGCACGAACAAGGCTGACTTTTCTTATTCAAAACAGACAGTGAAAAAAAAAATCGCCACCTCCCCTCCCCCAACTTCTTCCTCATATTTGCAGGTTGTGCTTGAACTTGTTTTGATAGCAAAATAAGCCACTCGGCATTAGTAAATTTAAATCGCAAGTTATGCATTCACATTGACCCGATAGCTACGCATTTACAACATGTATCGAAAGTTTGTTGTTCTGTTTAACCTGTCAAGATATCTCCCACTCCCTCCCTCCCTCAGCCCACTGTCTGTCAAAGAGGGAAAGGACCAACGGTGCCAGACATTTTGCACAGCGCAATGTCAACGGCCCCACTAGTCAGGGCTTTGGTGCTGGTCGTGAAAAATATAAGTGCGTATGTCTCCAGTCGTGTTTAAGTGATCTGAGATTATTTTACGTTACTACCTCGAATACAAACTTTTATTTTCGACGAATGGGAGGATGCCCGAACAGGTCCCTACTGTCAGACCGCCATTGCTGTGCCGTTTGTTAGGGATGATGACGTTCATCTGATGCAGAAATATCAAGCGCAGCCTAACAGTAATCTCAAGTTAATAACACCAAGCTGATGCACTGAGTTAAAATAAAATAAAATAAAAATCTTACCTTTGACTTAACCATGTTGTTTACAGGGAATGAACAGTCAGCTCACAAAAATATAACCGCAAATCTGGCTTTTTCCGGAGAGATAACACACAACAACCAACCGGTTGCAGAGTAAAATGGCGAATGTACGATGCAAACGAATGTTTTTGTAGTTTACACTGAAATATAAGAACGAAACCGGTTTGAACCAGTTTTGTATTTCGATGTCTGTCATTGGATGCAAATACGTCATGTGACTTCAGGCACCGCCCATTCGTTAAAGAGGCAGGAAGCAAACTGGAGAAATACTGAGCAATGCCGCAAGGAGGCGCTGTATCGAAGGGTTCTGATTGATTAAGGCTGTGATAGGGGGGAAAAAAACGTCATGTCGAGAAGAGAACCCGAGACCCGCGAATGTGATAGTTTTAACCTAAAGCATGATCTTTATTTAACCATGACCAAGTATTTCATACCCCTTAAACCTATGCAGGTTTTAACCAAAGCGTTGCACATTGTAAATATAATTAGTCTGAAGAATGTGCACAGTGCAGTAACGACGCGTACAAATCTCGCGAGGGTTTCACAAATCTAGGGTTCCTTTCAAGATACGGCCAAAAAGGGGCACTTCACAATAGTACGACCACCTCACCACATCTGTATCTAATAATCAAACTTTTGTGTTCTCATATTTCTATAGTATTGAATTTTGCATTAGTTTTTAGTCTTTGTTTTCGATTCAGCTTAGTTTCAGTTAGTTTCCAGAGTGGATTTCCTCATGTAATAATTGAGGTATTTGTTGGGGGCAAGATCTAAAGTTCACACTAGGTATTACAATACCAATACAACACTTAATGAAGTTGACTCAGTCATGTAGACATCCCAGGCTCAATAAACATACACCAATGCATCTTGTGTTGACACATTTGACCAGATTGACAAAGACTAAAACCATTTATTTTATACATTTCCTGTATAGTTTTATATTATTTTAGTTAGTTTTGTAAGTATACAGTATTGTTTAGTTTTTAATTTTAGTTAACTAAAATGTTTTTTTACACCTTGTTTGGGTTTTAGTTTAGTTTTACTTAACTATAATGACCATGGTCATGACAAAACATAGTATATGCTGTAGTGGTCTCAACTGAGGCCATATTTCTATTTCATGTTACTTCACTACTCTTGAGAGGGAGATATTGCACGTTTTTATTTTGTTTCACAGACACAGATATAATCTAACTTAAATCTTGACTACATTTTGCTGCTTATGTGCTTATACTTAATTGCTTATATATATATTTCATGACAGACCTGATTGTGTAGATGATGACAATCAGACAAAGATCAGTGCTATGCTTTCACTCCACAGATGCCTGCCACTTGTATTTCAGCAGGAGTAACATGGCAAGAATCGAGTACTACTGAGTATGTGTTAGAATTGTGCTTCTAAAATGTTTATTAATTTTCTTGTTTCTATTTCAATATTAAGATTGGAATATTTTTCTGTTTGATCAGTAATGTTGTATTCCTGAGGATTTCTGTGAATGAACAAAAAACAATAAACAAATTGTGTTGAACAAAATTTTAGTCTTTCTTTGATTTCATATATATCTATTTATATATACATATGCAGCAAATGTCTTCATTTTAAACTGTATATTGACCATGCCAATTAGTGGAAAGGTCCAATATGGCTGTATGGGGTTCCTCATAAAAAAGGATATTTTTCTGCTGTACAAGTTAAGACATTAGATAGCAAGATATGAAAAGTCACATGGAGGAAAGAACTGGGGCAACTGATCAAAGACAACCAATATATTGACATGCTGTAACCACAAAGGAGTGAATCACACATGACTTAACATCTCTGACATACAGTAATCACTTTATTCTGTTGAAGAAAGCTGGTCAAAATCTAGTTATGTCATTAACATCACACTCAACAAACAACACTTTCTTTGGGACTTGACAAAAATGCAAAACTGGACTGATTTTTATTCATCTGGATGGCTGCTTTGGGAAACATTTCCAAAACACAGGATCCCTGGCTTTCACTCATATAATTTCATCTTCCAATGGCATGCATTTGACAAACAATTTACACAACTATTTAACTATATCTTGACCAGACATTTCCACGTATTAGACTTTTTTTAAATCTACAATCATAAATATCAATTATTCTACAGCCCCATAGGGGTAAAATTTCCCTCTCATCTTGTATCAGTAACAATCAGTAACACAATGAAACCATTCCCAGTTACTGTTTACTCCTCTCTTTTCCTCAGAAGCCCTTTTGGGAAGAGCACAGGAGTGGTTTTATCCCCACTTCAACATGGGGTTTGTTCTTCTGAGCCCTCCTAGGCTAAGACAGCATTGCTCCATAAGTCATTAAAGTAAGAGTCTCTCTTGTGCTTCAGTGCTTCTAGGAAGTCCTGAATCCGTTCTTCCCGGCAGGTGGTGTAGTGCAGCAGTGCCTCTTGTCTTCTCTGGGCGTCGGCAGGCTTTCCATTCCCATGATGCTGCAGGTACTCTGCTACACAGGCACGATCAGACTCCAGCTGCTGTAAGGTCTGGTGCTCTCGATGTAGGTCTCTGGCTTTCTACAATACAACACACATTAAAATTCAAATTAGTTATGTAAATAGGATTTGCTTTAATTAACTATTTTAAATTAGAATTACCACCTCGCAGTTATATGGCTCCGATCAAGTTGTACTTTACATCCATGTCTGTCCAGACTCATATAATATATGTACTGATGTCTTTGGGGAGACTATTATTACAGAGGAGTACAGAGGACTGATGGAGAGCTTTGTCACATGGTGCAATGACAATTACCTGAAGCTTAATATCAGCAAAACCAATGAGCCTGTGTTGGATTACAATGCTTTAAATATGGATGTTGTTGCAAAGAAGCAACAAATGGAGCTTTTTCACAGCAGCTATTTTAACATGAAATAGCAAGGTAAACACAGGTGTTACCAATGATACTAATCAAAGTTCCTTTCCATTCAGGACAAAGAGGCAGTGTGCTGTTATTGTGCATGTTGGCTCACTGGAAAGACTCTGCTACACTAACTATGATGGGACGTTAATCAGTATCATTGGTAACTAGGGATGTTCCTGGCGACTAATTTCCCTGTCGATTAAACGCAAAATTTAATTTAGACTAGTCGACTAGTCTAACACTAAGAAAACAGTCAGAAAGCAGTTAAAATTGAGCAGAATTGATTAATTTATAATGTTAAACACTGTCGGAAAAAAATACTGTGCGTATTAAGAGCCATTTGAAGCCGTTAATCACAGTCAACAATCGCCAAATCGGACTTTAAATGCCGCTGAAATGTGCGCTATGCGCGCTAAATATGCAGTACAAACCAAACACATTAACGTACAAAACATTAGAGCAACTCACTAAATGCTCCACCGTTTCAGACCGAAGAGGATCA
>JAJHUR010081874.1:11032-30755 GCA_027495735.1 Lutjanus campechanus | reverse complement strand
AAGTGGTCACCCATCGTAGACATTTGACTGAGAACCCTCCAAACATCAATCACTCCATTAATCAGGTGAAACCTGATCTTTTTTTTCACATTTAGGTCACCAGAGCAGAGAAAATGGACACCTGTGGTACCGTTGGAGGGTGTGTGTGTTTTCTAATGGTGGTTACCAGGTTACACAAGTAAACACATTTACGCAGTCTCGACACACAAGGTGCAGCCACTTTAAGGCAAAGTCATTTTTGTACACAACAGAAAGCTGAGTGTTGGTTCTTATTCTTTAAATATCCACAAGAAATTGAAATTGTTGCACCAAATCCTCCCATTTAATAGTAATATATATATATTTATGTTTTATTGCTAGTAGATATGAGCAACTTCAAAACAACATCCAAGCTCAACAATTTCCACAAGCGAGTCAGCAAGTTAGTGAGCATCTGAGCATGCAAGCAATAAATTGTTGAGTTTAAAGGTCCAGGGTGGAAGATTTATAAGAATTTATTGGCAGAATGTGGCAGAAACTGAATATAATATTCATAATTACAATTTCACTTGTGTACAATCACTTGAAAATAAGAATTGTTATCATCATTTTTATCTACAGTGGGTGTGGAGCCTCTTCCAGTCTGGATGGAAACCCTAGATTTGTGCAAGATTTGTACATGTTGGTTCTTTATGATCCATAATTTACAAATTAATTATGTTTTATAATGTGACAGTGCTGTAGTTAATTCCTGGTTAGGTTAGATAGGTACAAAAAACACTTGGTTAGGCTTAGAGAAAGATCATTATGGGATGTATTATGTAGATTATAGGGGAAAACGCTTTTTGGGCTGGTGGGGAAATTTTCACTGCAATACTGCCGGTGGCCACTGGGAAAAATTGGCAGCGGGGCTGAGCGGCAATGTCCTGTCTAGTTCTATTCTTTGGTCCAGACTTAAATATCTCAACAACTATTGTACAGATGTAAAAATGATAAATCCTAATGACTGTGCTGATGCCACGACGTTTTGACATTTGTGGTGTTTATGTCTCTATAACCACTATTTGATTTATCACCAAATACCTGCTAAAAACTTGATGACCGTGAGGTTGTCCCCTGTTTTGGTGTGTGCCTTTTCATGCTCCTGGTGGAGCGAGGGCCGGGGTCATCACAGGAGATGCGGCACACCTGTACCACTTGGCTCACCTGCATTTAAGGCCAGTGACTTTGCTCTGGTTCCCCATCTTTCACCATGACGTTTCAACTCTCAACATGTCCATTATTTTTTGATCATTACTTTAACACATGCATCATGTTATACTCATCCATACACTTCTGGCACTACTGATCTCACTAATTTCCTTGTTTTTCTTGATGTTTATATTAATTTGTACTTTTGCCAATAAAGTACTTAAAGGACGTTTGTGTGAGCTTCCTCATATGTTGCAAGAAGGAGCCAACATGTATTAAAATAGAGGCATGTCAAGGATCTGAATCTGGAACCTTTTTGTCGTTGGTCATTGGTGCTTTTTTACATACATACACCTACTTTTTCCACATACTTGTGTTCATACTAGTTCTGTCTATTCTTTCCCTTTAATTGTCCATTGTTTATTTGCTTGTATGTGTTGCTGTGTAAGGACATTGTGTGTGTTTCACGTGGCTGCAGGGAAAACTTTCCCAAGGGTAAAATAAAGTTAAAGTTCAAATTGAAGTAGAAGGCAGATTATAGACTTAAGAGGCACCCTGGTGGCCTGTGGGTTTAAGTCTGTCCAGGGACCTTTGCTGCCCTTTGTCACTCCCCATCTTTTTATCTTCCACCTCTGCACTGTCATCTCTCTAATATAAACCTATAAAATGCCCCCCTAAATACTCACACTTCTGATATCTGAATGCTGTCACAGGAAGGGTATCTGATAAATGTTTTCACCCAGGCAAAAAATGAGGTAATTGCACTTGGGCATCATTTCACACAAGCACTGAGCACTGGCTGTTCAGACTGCTTCCCAACACAATGGTGCGCCTCTGACCAGCATTGTTACACTGTGAAATAAAGCAGTTAGTGATTAGCTGTAATGTATCCATCTAATCAAAGATCAGTAACCAGACCTACAGTGTATGCCAGCAGGGAGACTGGGGTCTTTTTTAGCTCTTGGTAGTGATGTAATGGAGCTCAGAGAGGGAGAGAGAAGGAGAACGAGAGAAGAAGGTAAAGGGGGATGGTTGGATTGGTGTGGTTTGGATCTTGTTTCTGTATCGTTATGTTACACTCAGTAGAGCAGTAGATACCCAGGTAAGCACTGAATAAGATCTCTCTGTCCCTCCACCTCCCACGGCATGAATGATTAAGCACCCGGCCCACAGTGCCCTGCGCCTGGGTCAGGATGGTGTGGAGGAGCAACGGGAGGCGCACACAGGCCTCCAAGCACCATCATCAACACCACCACTACCGCGGCATACTGGATGAAATGAGCTTCTAGACAAACCAGCGGAGGGGACAGTAAATGTGCTTTTTTATTAGTATTTCACAAGCTGGACTTTTGCCAACTAACTGTCAACAATCCAGTGTTTACAGGGTCACTGATTGTCTCCATGCAAGCAGACACAGGAGGACACGCTCTTCTTGTCTAACCTCTCTGGAGAGAAGAGATTTTTTTCCCCCAGTTTGACATCTGACAGGAGAATAATACATCTTCAGAAATGCAGGTTTGAGTTTTCTTTTGTGTTGCAAAAAAAAAAGTAATGTGTTCTCTTTTGTTCACCTATATGCTATATTCTGTACAGTCGGCGCTGTCAAAGAGTTTCAGAGTCGGTGCAGCAGGTTTGACAGTTCAGTGTGAATTTGTTCTGTGTGTGATGTGTTTTTGTCTGAAGGCATCTGAAGGAAAAGGTGATCTTGGTCTCTTCGCAAGTCTGTGTGCTAAGATGACTGATCATCACCTTAAAAAAAAAGAGTTTGACATTGTGGGAAATACACTTATTAGATGAGAGTTAAATGAAATCAATACCCAGTTAAATATGAAGCTACAGCCAGCAGCAGGCTAGCTTAGCTTAGCACAAAGAATGGAAACAGGGGGAAAACAGCCAGTTCGAAGGTAGCAAAATCTTCCTGCCAGCACCTCTAAACTAATTAACATGTTTTTGTTGTTGTTTTTATTTTACTTATTTAATCTGGACAAATAATATATCATATGATGCACATAGTCCAGACGTAGGAATAAGACATTGTTTGGCAAGTCGCACGTAGTCTTTGTACTCAAGTCCCAAGCCCTAAAATTTGAGTTTCGAGGCCTAAACAAGTCATAATGTGAGTGTTAGTTTCCCCTCTTGTGGATTTACAAAGCTATTTAGCTTAAGCCAACGTTAGCTAAGTACTAGCTCCCTGGCTATGTTCAATATTAGCCTTGACTTACCGTTCTTTGTGCAACTTCAAATGTCAAATGAAGTCGGTGCGCCTCTGTCTGAAATTTTTGTACCACGTTTTGCATACTACACTTTTTTTGTTGACCCCTCGTTATCTTTGGCATCTTTTTTTCCAACTGGAGCTCAGTAACATAGCGTAATGTTAGTTCTTCATGGTTCTCACCATGCTACCGACTGATTCAAACAAAGTGGATCTGTGGAATTAAGTGCCGACTTGTCGGGAATGAATAGTGTTAACGTGAGTTTATTTAGGATATTAAGGAAATTGAATTGATTTGTGACACAATTTTTAAATAGCATACTTTTTAATCTTTGGGTTTGATGGGAGGCATCAAGCATTTTAAGTCAAAAGGCTGAAGTCCAAGTGAAGTCACGAGTCATTGGCATTAATGTCCCTGTCAAGTCTTTTTTGATTTTTGTCAAGTGGAGTCTAAAGTCACCAAATTTGTGACTCAAGTCTGACTTGAGTCCAAGTCAAGTAACTTGAGGCCACACCTCTAGTGCATATATCTGTATGCTCAAGGACCCCTTGTGGTTGCAGTGATTCAGATATTTTTAAAAACCTTGAAAAAACTATTTATTTTATTGACTGCTCTGTTTTATACACTTCTCTGCTCTTAACGGGCCACAAGGAGCCGCAAGCGATTCAGCTTGGAATCCTTTTTTTTTTCCTACTAAGGACGATGTACATGGCAGTCGCATTAGTGATTCTTTTGTTGTCATTTCTACTTTGAATTTGACATTTGTCACTTGTTTCCATAGCCTGTTACACCTTGATAACATTACTAATAACATACTAAGAATGGTGCTGGTTACTGTCGCTTCACGTGGTCAGATATGAGATCAGTATCCATCTTCTTATCTTTCTGCCAGAAAGTGCAGAAAGCCTATTTCCAAAAATATTGAACTAGTGCTTTAAAATGGTTCCTGCTCAGTATAACCTGGGCTTAACCAACAGTGTTGTTGTGACTTATGAGGACCTTTTGGGTTAAGAGGACACATTACCAAAGACATGAGATAATTAGACAAAATCCTCTTTTAAGAGGGAGATAAACTTTCCCGTTATTTAGTTGGTAAATTGCAATCTTAGCAGCAGCTTCCCCCTCCCTCCTTCTCTCTCTGAAGCTACTTCTAACACAAATGAGGTCACTCTGTCTCAGGCAACAGTGACACTCTAGACCAAGATGAGGGACCATCTCTTAATTAAAATACAATTGGATGTGCTCTGAGGTAGCAAGGCAATTTACCTGATCTGACAATGGCTTAGTGTACTCATTATATAATCATTCTTTCCGCTGTGCATCAGATTGAGCTGTTTAATTATAACTAGAATTACAGTGCAGCCCACTTGATTTGTATTATATAAAGTTACAGATAACACATGCAGGAGGAGAAGACAGATGCTTTCTTGTCAAAGCATTGACTTGACAAAATCAAATAAGAATTGCAACTCGACTTGACACAAATGACTCATGACTTCACTTTGTCTTCAGCCTTTTGACTTGAAAACCTAATTGATACCGTCCCCCAAGCCCAAGGATTAAAATGTATGTTATCTGAAGAATGTGTTATGAATCAGTTAATTTCCTGGATCAGTTAACATCAAACCTATTAATTCTTAGCAAGTCGACATCTCAGTTAACCCTCCATCGGCCCTGACCCTTTTTGTAAAGTGCAACATACTTTTCAACATAGACAAGCCAAGCACATTGCATATCTAAGTACAGGAAACAGGGAAAGAGAAAGTTGATGTAGGTTCCAAAGGGATCTCCAGATCCACTTTGTTTGAACCGATTGTTACTGAGCGCCATGTGGAGAAAATTATACCAAAGATAATTTTGTTCACGTATAAAAACTATGCAGTGGTCAACAAAAAACAAATTGTAGTACATAAAACATGTGGGTGGAAAATTACAGATGGAAACCCAACAACTTCCAACTTTGTTCAAAAGTTTGCTCTTTGCACAAAGAAGCATA
The DNA here is from genome assembly GCA_027495735.1 of Lutjanus campechanus. Taxonomy (NCBI): domain Eukaryota; kingdom Metazoa; phylum Chordata; class Actinopteri; order Lutjaniformes; family Lutjanidae; genus Lutjanus; species Lutjanus campechanus. The sequence goes on along the minus strand of JAJHUR010081874.1, from coordinate 25,376 downwards.
AGTTGAGGTTCTGTTGTTGGGTTGAGCCAGTGGCTGATGCCATCATCCATCGCTGAAGGCTGACAGTCATCAACCTCTGAGCCTTCCACCACTTTGAGGTAGTTTGTCTCCTCAAAGTTGCCATTACGTTGTTGCTAAAGTTCCGCTTTTGACACGTGGGGGAGAAAATAAAAAGAAGCTGTTTGTTGCACTATGTCTTCATGTTGTGTTTACCATCTTCTCATTAAATAAAACTAACTTAAGGACGTGGTGCAGAGACTAAAACCCTTCATGATGTTTCACTGTGGACATTGTGATACTCCAGTTTTGTGGACATCGCCCAACTCCACTCTGTTGTTATTATGACTTATTCAGGTCTTAAAACTCAAAGTTCAGGGACTTGGGACTTGACTTAGGACTTGAGACTTATTTGTGACTCGCAAAACATTGACTCGGTCCAACCTCTTGCTTTCTTCAACTGAGACTTTCTTGTCCTCCTGGACCGAGAACGCCCATTCAGTGTTGAGCCTTTCCAGCTCAGTGTCTTTTGAAACACTCGTGCATGCCGCAGACAGCTTTCTTAAAAAGAAATACCTGCAGGACACCAAAGGGACCCTGAATGGAAAACAACAAACCTTTAGATTTTGTCAGCCCACTGAATGAAAGCCTAAAACATTAGCATTATTATCACCGCTGCATTCATTAATCCTCCTCTTGACAGGAGCTTATCTGTCCATGTTATTACTTGTAATACTGTATGGCAGATCCCTAAGTCACGCTGTCCCAGCATATTGTCTGCTTGTGCTGCCCTGAGAGAAGTTTGTTCCCATGAAGAAAGGGGGTGTCACAGATACCCCACACCAGCACCACTACCATCACATCGCCAGATTGATTCTGACGTCCAAAAAAGGGTTCCTTCAATGATATTGTTCACCTGTCTCATTGGCTTAAAGTGGGTGGCTGGGAGGGAGGGGAGCTGGTGGGGTGGGGGCGGCTATGGGAAGGGGGTCGGGTGAGGGTTATTGGTGGGGACACGGGGTGAGGGGTATTGTTGAGGAGAGGGGTGAGAGCATTGGGGGTGCGGGGCTGACAGGTGGAAAAAAACACTCTCATCTGACTAGCCTCCTCTATCCTTCCATGGGGCCCCGTGTGAGCAAAGTAATGAAGTCCAAATTACAGCACAGGATTGCTAAGAACAAGCCTCTATTGTTCGCCCTCGGGGCACACTAAATGAGTGTCACAGCAAGCAGCGGGGCACAGACCGTTACTGCACTATTTAGTCTGTCCCGTTGTCTCAAGACGGCCCCGTTTCAGAGGTTCTCAGATCAGACAAATACTGCTCCCCTCCTCCCCCCTCCTTCGCCTTCACCCTTCCTCTGTACAGCCAACCCCTCCCCAACTCCTCACCCCAAAATAGGCCAAATCTCCTCTATTGTGTTTCGACTGCCTAGTGTGAAATTCACTGTGACGTTAAATGTTTTCTAATGAATAATTACTGAATGGATATGCAGGGGGAATTTGTGTAATGGATTGTAGACTGCATTTTAAAGACGTCTTTTTTGTCTCTGCTCCGTGGTATTTACAGGACAAAAACACTTGGCCTTTCTCAGAAGACATGAGGGCCATAGGCGGAGGATAGAGGCAGGCGAGGAGGGTGGGGGGGACGGAGGGCTTTGTGTCAATTAGATCCAATGGATTATCTTTTTTAATGTTTTTACAGAGAGAGTTGAGAATCAAAGGACTTCTGCTTCCAAAGGAGGGAGAAAAAAAAAAACAAAACCAACAAAAGCTGTGAAAACCTTTGGTCTAAGTGTTGGTGCTGAGAATGCAAAACAGATTGGTGGAATTTTTCCCACTATGCCTCTTAAATGTGCCGCTGTTTTGGGCTCCCCGAGTCCATTTGCACAGTGTGTTGTGTTTGGTTGGTGCGTCAGCTCTAGTGAACTTCGGGCTGCCAGCCAAGGTCCCTGTGTGCTGTGTAGCGATCATTAGCTTCTGTCTGTTCGTCTGCACAATCACAGAGCTTTGCTTCAAAGACACATAGGACCTCTAGACCTCTTATTTCAATAGAACTAACAGGGACCATGTTTGTGCTTTTTCTGGTGCTTTTTTCAGCTCCGTCCTCCCCCACGGAGCCATTTATTTAAAACATTCATTCATCCAGCCGCATTTGTCAAAATACATGGCTGAGAATTTGGAATATCATTGTTATGCATGCAAAATGTGTTACACATGTTATTGTTGCTTTGGCAGTTTGCTTCCTCTAAAGTTTATAATTAATCTAACCGATGAAGAAACTAATTTATTAAGTTGTTAAACTCAGATTTGTGAGTACCACTTAAGTATAAGACTATCCTTGTAAATGATTTATAAATGTATATAATTAGATTATTAATTAGGTTATTAACATGTTATAAATCATCAATAAGCTGTCACAACACATTAATAATAATGCATTTGTTTTTGACCCAAACAGCCCACAGACAATGATGCAAAACAACAACATTAGACATAAAAAACACATTTAAAAAAGCACCCAAAATACATAATAAAGCACATTAAGAATGATACGTACATAACATGTACTGGCAGAGGACAAGATTTCTAAAATGTGTTGTTAAAAGCAGGTTAAAGAGGTATGTTTTAGACAGAAAAGGCAGCAGTGTCACTGACCCGTTGCTTGCCAAGCAGTGAGCTCACATTTATCTGTACTGTTAAGCCTCAGATCTCCTCGCTTACTTGGGTTACTTTGTCTTCTCTGTCAGCCAGCATTTATACCTGTCAGATCATCACATATTTGTTAATAATTTACTAGGATTTAACCACCGTCAGCATATCTTAAGAGCCAAAAAGTTTCATTTGGCATATCAAATTAACATAATTAACATATTAAATGACCAGATTCATACACTAAGGTTTAGGCAATATTGTTTACCTTGACATTTTCAGCATGCACCATTTTACACTTTACAATAAGGCTCCCTTTACCAGTTATACATGTTCGTAACTCATAATTAGTAGTAAGCAGTGACTGTATCTTGTGTGTGAGCCCACATCAGAATATGAGAACTGTTATGACTTGATTATAATTGTTTATCATGCAACAATACCAAAAACTAAAGGTATGATAAACTATGCTAAAAAGAAAGACTTGAAGAAATACCCGTTATTGAATAATAAGCTTATCTGTACAGCAGTTTTTTGCCCTTAGGAACTTTTTCTTCTGACTTAAATTGCTCCTGCTTTCCTTCTTTAATAAAATAAAATAAAAACAGCCAGTCATAACCTAAATAAAACAATACAACAGTCAGTAACAGTCCTTTTATAATATAAGATAAAAATTTGTAAAATAAAATAATTAACCATGTAATATCATGGTAAATATTGTACCAGTCCAATAATGCAATGACCTAATAACGTTAATCACTCAGTCATAAATCATTTATAAATTATTTATTGGGCTAGCAGGAATGTGGACTGTCAGTTTGTGCATTTGGCTGCCTTATGGTTGATCTGACTTGTTGCACAGGGTCAGCTGGACATGGAGGGCGCCCTGACCGCCAGGGACCGGGTTGGAATCCAGGATTTCGTCCTTCTGGATGAGACCACAGACGCGGCCTTCCTCAGCAACCTCAAGAAACGCTTCAGCAAAGATCTCATCTATGTGAGTGTGGCAGAGGACTTTTTAAACCCTGCTGTCAACAAAAAACAATTCATTTGATCATTTTAACTCTTTCTTTCAGACCTACATCGGCACATTGTTGGTGTCTGTCAATCCCTACAAAGAGCTGGACATCTACAACAAGAAACACATGGAGCTCTACATGGGTGTCAACTTTTTTGAGCTTCCACCACACATGTGAGTCTCTCTGAGCATTTGCACACCTGACTCGAAGATCCCCTCCACTCAAAAATGTGTTTTTCTTAAGTTTATGTCCCTTCAAATGTCTGACTTTGACTATACTACCTTGCAAAGTTTGTCACTAGAGAGGTGTTTTCACATTCCTCCACTGAAGGACAAGATGTCTGTGCACTTCCCTAAAATGTGAGGAAAATATGAGAATCAAACATACCCCAGGCAAGCAAGAGCATTAGTGCTAGTCCCTCCCTTCCGGGGTGCCCCTTGGGACCTTATTTCAGAAAAAATATGAACAGTAGTCTATGGTGAGAGACAAATACTTTTTTCATTCTGTTTGAATTGTGCCAAGAGTAACACATGTAATATTTTTTACTTGAAGGACAATTTTGCAAGAAAAAAAAGTTATAGTTTGATCAACACCAATATTGCTGTCCCTTGTTATGTTATCTTACCTGAAGTGTCCTCTCCTGGTCCTACATCCCGGTACAAAAACTCACAGGCATTGTAGCTTCAGCAGCTAACGTTCCTTTTGAAAGGAGAAAGTTATGACATCTCTCACGCAACTTCTGGGTGTGTAGTCTTTCTAATTACGTTACGATGACACATAAGCAATGAGCACTCTGCCACCTGTTTTTGAGATGAAATATTAATCATAGCATTACATACTTTAAAACATGTCTGGAGGGGAATTTTAAAATTGAAGAGCTTTTGATAGTAACTTGCACTAACTGTTAACTGCGTGAAATATTATGACTGCTCTGCATCCCTGCAGCTACGCCTTGGCAGACAACGCCTATCAAACCATGCTGACGGAGTTCAACAATCACTTCATCCTCATCTCTGGCGAGAGCGGAGCAGGGAAGACGGAGGCCTCCAAGAAGATCCTGCAGTATTATGCTGTCAGCTGTCCGAGCACCGCTCTGCTGAACACTGTCAGGGACAAAATGCTCATGTCCAACCCTGTCCTTGAGGTCTGATGGTTACTTATCTCATATCATTGTAATGACATACCAAAAGGCAGGTCATGCTGACATTAATGAGCCTGTATGATATTGTGTTACCCCTGCAGGCTTTCGGCAATGCCAAAACACTGAAAAATGACAACTCAAGTCGGTTTGGGAAGTATATGGACATTCAGTTTGACAGCCAGGTAAGAATCGAGGGACGGATTTACCTTCAGACAATAAAATGTGTAGTTGTAAAGCTCAGTTTATTTGTGAAATTAAGTTAGAAGCCTTAAAAAGCCTATAAAGGAACATTTTAGAGCTCGAAGATCAAGTTGTTCATTTAAAAACAGCAGATGAGATTTGATCCTAAGAAGATTTTTTAAAATCCGTCCACTGGACCATACAGTAGGCTGTGTTCTTTCTGCAAGTTGTAGAGCTGCTGTCTTTAGGATCATGATGCCTATAGGGGGATGCTGTCGGAGGCCATATCCTGAACTACCTGCTAGAGAAGTCGAGGGTGGTGCATCAGAATCACGGGGAGAGAAACTTTCACATCTTCTACCAGCTCGTGGAGGGAGGAGAGGAGGACCTACTGCGCCAGCTGGGCCTGGAGAGAGACGCCCAGCATTACAACTATCTAACCCAAGTACATATCATTGGGTGACCCTGTTTTAATAAAATATTTATGTGTCTTTAATATTTAGGAGACAATAGTAAACTTTAACAACCTGATGATGATTTGCTGTCCCTGGTAGGGAGAGTGTGCCACTGTGTCTTCCATTAATGACAGAAATGACTGGAAAACTGTCAAAAATGCCCTGCAAATCATTAACTTTGATGTGGATAACACTAATGTAAGTTGGCTGCTGACACTCTGATGTAAACCACTCACTCTTCCTACATGTTTTGCATTGCCTAACAAATGTTCATTCTGTGCAGCACTTGTTTGGGATTGTTGCGAGTGTTCTCCACTTGGGGAATATAAAGTTTGACTCTGACAGTAAAGGCCACGCCGTCCTGAACAACAATGCAGAGCTGCGCTGGGTTTCAAATGTAAGAAAATACAAATAAAAAGTTTTTAGATATCCAGGATTATTAAAGAGTATCAGAGACTCGTGGACTCTCATGTTTGTTATTTTGCCTTGCAGCTGCTTGGAGTTGATGCTCACACTCTTCAAGAGGGACTGACATACAGGAAGATTGAAGCCAGAAAAGATCAGGTACATGCATGTTAAACCAAATTTATGTTAAGGTTCTGATTCCTCTTCAAGAAATTTATGATCTCAGGATAAAGTCCTTGAGATGTGTCATCTTGTATTCAAGATGTTAACAAAACATGTGTATAGGGGAGTATCATATGCATATAGCTGTGCATAACAATCAGGAAAAAAAAGAGTGGGAGTCCATTGATAGAAATAGAGAAAATAAGTGGTCCTAAAGAAGAGCCTTGAGGCACACCTCTCTGCTGATTTAAACCCTCTCAAAACAACACACACGACACAGTTTTGTTTTCCATGTAGTGTTTGAAACTTTGATTTCATCTCACTGTGAAGGTCCTCAGCCCATTCACAACTGATCACGCCATCTATGCCAGAGATGCCCTGGCCAAAGCCATCTATGGACAGACCTTCACCTGGCTGGTCAGCAGGATCAACGAGTCCATGGAGAACAAGGTGAGGACAGAGGAGACTGTGGGACAAATTACAGATCTCAGGCAGTGTGGATTTACTGACTTTATACTTTCATCAGGACCCTTTAAAGAAGACTGTCATAGGACTTTTGGACATATATGGATTTGAGGTGTTCTATGTGAACAGGTAGGCAGAAATATTTCCCAGTCTTACATTGTGCTGCTGATACCCTGATGAAGGCTGTTTTATAGCAGTATATTTGAAGGGTTGTGCATAAGACTGACATGACACTGTCATAATCATGTCATGGCGCCTGACATTAAGGATCATTTAGTCAAACGTCATTTTTAATGCAAAGTTGACATTGTTTCAGATGTCCCTGCTATGACAACTTGATATTAATCAAGATAACAATGTCTTTGTTATTACAACTTACATAAACTGCCAATGTCTTTGTTATGACAACTTATCAAAATTGAAGGGTTGTAAGACTGACATGGCATCATCATATCCATGTTATGACACCTGTCATAAACATGGAGTCTTTATGAATGTTTAATTTGGTAAATCGTGTCATTTTTTAATGCAAAGTTAACATTGTTTGAGATGTCTTCGTTATGACACAATGACATTAATCAAGACAACAGTGTCTTTGTTATGACAACTTGAGACATGTCATAAAAATGTCATTAACTGTTATTACACTGTCAAATGCTTTGTCATGAATAATTCCCTTGAACTCAAGTAAAGTGGTACCATTTGGACTTATCGTAACAATGTCATTACATGCTATTAGGCCAGTTTTACGACAGAGTACACTACAGTACCGAGGTGATTAGCACTTAATGTAATGACACTTAATGACACGTTATGACATCTTTATAATAAGTCCAAAATGCATCACTGCAGATGAGATCAAAGAAAATAATCATGACGCCATTATAATGGTCTCATGAGAGTGTTTGACAATGTCAAGTTGTCATAACAAATACATCCCAAACAATGTTAACTTTGCATTAAAAATGACTTGATTGAATGTCACAAACATTCATAAAGACTCATTGATGTTCATGAAAGGCGTCATGACGTGGTTATAAACATATATATACCCCTTCAAATAAAGCATTACCCACTTTTCTCAATATGCTTAAAACTTCATGAATCTCATTGAGAAAACTGCAAATTTGTGAGTGATTTTGTGTTGATTATTTTTTAGTAAATGTATTTTTATTGAGTTTGACCCGTTTGTCTTTACCAACATTCTCAGTTTTGAGCAGTTCTGCATAAACTACTGCAATGAGAAGCTGCAGCAGCTTTTTATCCAGCTAACACTGAAGGCTGAGCAGGAAGAATATGAAGCAGAGGATATTGAGGTGATCTTATAAACCCAAAACAAAAACTAAATGAATCAGAGTGTGTTTGTACTGAATGGTGTTGAATAGAATTCGCTTTATAATTTTTCCTCAGTGGGAGCCGGTTCAATTCTTTAACAACAAGATCATCTGTGACCTGGTTGAGGAGAAACACAGAGGAATCATATCAATACTGGTGTGTATTTACTGGAAAAGAATATATTCTGGAATATAATGCAGTGAAGCTGAAGTATGATCATGTGTTAATGATAATCCTGCAGGATGAGGAGTGTCTCAGGCCGGGAGATGCCACAGATCTCACCTTCCTGGAGAGACTGGAAGAAAAGATGGGAAATCACCCTCATTTTGTCACGTGAGTCAACACCGAAACCTTAACTTATCGCACACACGCCTACAGAATACCTGAAAAGATGCTTTTCTGCTTTTTAAAATAATTCCCATTTGGTAATTAACAATTTGTCTTAATTAAATACACGCTACATCCAAACCATATTATGTAATTCAAAGCTTCTTCTCAACACTAAACTCCTTTCGTCAACGCTGCGGCGGCTGGTGTGTTGTGAGCGAGACGACAGTGAGCCGATAGAGATGGAGGATTAGGATTGGTCTGTAAAGCCTCTCACTCTTCATCCCTCTGTCTCTCTCCACCTCTTTGAATGCAGGCACAAACTGGCTGACAAAATGACACGTAAGACTCTGGAGAGGGGAGATTTCCGTCTCTTGCATTATGCCGGGGAGGTCACCTACTGTGTCGTGGGTAAAAGAAACCACAATGTCAGGCCCTGTTACTCAAACATCTAAACCGTTTTGCTTTCTTCTTTTCAACTGATTAACTGACTAACTTTGTGATGTTTTAGGTTTCCTGGACAAAAACAATGACCTATTATACAGAAACATTAAAGATGTAAGTCTGTATTATGTGATACAAGGCATTTATTATTTGTTTATTGTTTCAAAATGAATCATATTCACACAGCAGATATTTTGACCTGTCATAGCAGAGACTGCACATCAACGATGGCTTTGTTTCATCAATTATTGCTGAGCAGTAATCGACAGTGTTATTAGAAAAACCTGTGTTTGCCAAGTCACAACATCTGTTGTCAAAAAACTTCCATATGAGAACTGCTGTAAATAATACAAGAGTGAAATGCAGGATTTAATCTATGTGTGTTCTGTGTGTTATCCCACCTTCTTCTAGCTGATTTCACAGTCTAAAAACGCCATAGTCAGAGAGTGCTTCTCCGCGGTGGATCCAGACTGCAGGCGAAGACCAGAAACTGTGAGTACTCGCCATGTTTGACCCGTCATATCCTTCAACTGTGTCACCAACAAAGCTGGTGTTATATGTTGTGAAAAAGGAGTTTTTTTGCAACATTTTGACCCACATTATATGACGATGTTTATCCAAGTGAACAAAAAGCAGGAGTAGGAGATCACACAATACAAACTAGCACAGACTGTCCCCAAACACATTACTGTGCACAATAAAAAAAAAAAAATGATATACTGAAGAAAGGACTGTAGCAACACAGTGTGGGTCAACCTCACTCAAAGGATTGCGTGTCCTCAATCTGTTCTGGATGAGAGAAAAAGTCTTCAGGAACTGTATGAAGGGAAAGTGTTGAAAATCGCCTAAATATGATGCTACCAAAAATGCCTTTTCAGTTGACATTTTGTGAGAAAAAGTGGAAAACCTACAATCTGACAAATGTTTATTACTCATAAAAGTTCTAAGAGATCCAAGTGGAGGTTTAAAGGTGTTTCTTAACCACAGTGGTGCCACTTTTTTGCTTCATAAGATAATTAAAATCATCACTATGTTGACATAATTGTTGACAAGGCAACATAAATTGGCACTAATCCATATAAATGTTGGCATTAGCATAATTTAGATATTATAATATTTAATAATATATTTAAATATTATGTAAATTGCCCTTTAACATTCATTTCAAAATATTTGTGACTGCCAAATCAACTCACGAGGTCATTTTGACCTGCTTATGCATCTAAGCTTTAAGAATTTCCTTTTGCACGTGAATTGCACTGCATGTCTCTTGCAAAGCCCTGAACTGACGTGCATAAACCAGGTTTTTACATGAGTGCAAGAGAAAAATTGTGGTATCAGTAATTTCAGTATTTTTAAATACTTTTCCCTCTTTGGATCTATATCCAGACATGGTTGTTGGTGTTCCCCTGTTCTTCCAGGCTGTGCGTAATAAGCAGGCCACAACGTTTCTTTCATTCTCGTCATCTGTTATTGTACAAGGCGCACTCCTGTGTAACACTCATTACATGTCCCGACAAAACAAAGACGGGTAGGAACCAAATAGCTCATAACCAGGGGAACGCGATGAATTTCCTTAAACACTGCACATGAAAACATACAAATGAAACAACATCCAAAGTGCCACACATGATAATAAAATAATTTACCAGTAACATAATAATGCTGTGAAATTATTACTACTTAAATAAATATTTAAAGTACCCAGGACACTGTATAACTTACTAAGAAACTTAAGTAAAGTAACAAAATATAATGTGTGCAGTAATTAAGGTTACGTAAGTGACATATTTACGAGACTAGAACAGTTGAAAGAGTTTCTGTTGCAATTTGTATGGGGTCAGGCTGTATAATAACTTTACTGATACTTAATACCTATTTTTTATATTTTTTGCATCTGTACAACAGGCCCATTCAATTACTTTTATAGAAGGGCCAGATTTGAGCTTATCTCTGATCTGTAACTAGAAATTTTAATGTAAATAAGTAAAACAATAACAATGCACTGTTGTAATCCTTGATCAGAAGTAGCTTGTTGTTTAAATAATGTGGGATTTAATATAGTTTTTTCATTCAGTTTGACTGAAATCGCTGTGTTTAAACAGGCTGAGTAAAAACTATGTAATAAAATAAGTGTCTTTACAAGAGACGTAATCAATGACTGGACTAAAAATGACCAAAGGGCCGGATTGAGGTCATGAAATTCTGCACACGGGCCACCAGTTGAAGAGGCTGTAGAGATTATAGAAGAAACAAATTAGTAAGTGGTCTAGATAGAGTGACCACTGAGACAAAGAAAAGTCATGTTATCCCTGTCAGTGGCAGTGTGACTGTGTCATCATTAGGCCATATGTGTCTGACAGATGAACTGTTGGGGATTATGACCCTCGTGTTGTGTCTGTAGGTGGCGACCCAGTTTAAGAGCAGCCTGCTGAAGCTGACAGAGATCCTCATGGCTAAAGAGGCCTGGTACATACGATGTCTGAAGTCCAATGAGTCCAAGCAGCCAGGTACTTAAAAGTGATAGAAGAGACATGTAGCTGTTTGAGCAACAGGAGGGAGTTGTTTGAATTGAATCTTCTCCTGCGCACAAACACAGGTCAGTTTGACGAGGCACTGATCAGACACCAGGTGAAGTACCTGGGCCTGATGGAGCACCTCAGAGTCAGACGAGCCGGCTTTGCATACAGACGCAAATATGAGGTCTTCTTAAAGAGGTACGAAGGACCGCAAAGCCTGGATCGTCTGCTTGATTTTCAAATTAAGAGCCTCGGTTCAAGTAGTTCCTCTCCAGTGCATTTAAAACATGCTGAGTGGGTTGTTTGCTGCATCCTACAGATATAAACCCCTGTGCCCGGCCACCTGGCCTCACTGGAGAGGAGTGCCCGCTGATGGAGTGGAAGTGCTGGTTCAACATCTGGGCTACTTGCCAAATGAGTACAAAATGGGACGGTGAGGACAGAGCTTCCTAAATACAACACAGCAAACTTGCTTTAAATATATCAAATCAAAAATGAGTTTTCCTCTTACCTTTGGTGCTATTTATTTGTATTTATTTATTAAAAGGGATCCCCATTAGCTGGTGGTCATGACAACAGAAAAGTGTGTTTTTGATTTTGGGGTGAACTGTCCCTTTAAGTCAGGAGTAACCACAAACATTTTTACTTTTTCTTTTCTTCGTAGCACCAAAATATTTATCCGTCATCCGAGGACACTTTTCGCCACAGAGGATGCTTATGAGAAATGTAAACATGAACTGGGTGAGTGTAAATCAACTGTTCTGCTCTGTTATCAATTTTCAGTCATTACCAGTCGCACACTGATTTAATATCATGCTCTGAATCTGCAGCAACGAGGCTCCAGGCCAAATACAAAGGATACAGAGCAAAGGGAGAGTTTAAAAAACAGAAAGAAGCTGGTAAATGCCACAACATATGATGCAGACATTATACATGTAATATACTGTAATATACTGTAATATATAATATTTTTACATCCTCAGCCACTAAGATTGAAACTTGTTGGAGAGGAGTGCAGGCGAGGAAGGAGCGAGAGAAGAGAGCCTGGGCTGTAAAAGTCATCAAGAAGTAAGAAAGAAGATCATATATCATCACATACCTCCTCTCAAAGGTTATTGCCATTTTCACTTATGCACTATTTTACAATAAATTTCAGATTTATCAAAGGTTACATGACCAGAGGGCAAGCCAAAGCCACAGATAACTCAGAGTACCTGGCCTTTGTGAGACAGAATTACTTGAACAGGCTTAAAGGCAAACTGCCAAAGACCGTTTTGGACAAAACAACCTGGGAAACTCCACCAGCCGTGTGTGCAGAGGTACAACCAGTAATCAGCTTCATTGTTGAACAGATTAAACACAATCTAACCTTGTATTTTGACTCTGTGCATGTTTTTTTTTTTTGCTCCTGCCAGACGTCAGAGCTGCTGCGTAAGCTTCACTACCGTCTCATGGTGCGGAAGTATGTGAGAGGAATCACACCGCAGAAAAAAGTACAGGTGACACACGTGTAAAAAAAACATTTTCTCAGACTGGGGATTAATTTTTAAACCTGATTAAATCATGGTTTAACTTTAAATGAAGCAACTTTAAATTATGTTACACCAAATTTTTAATCTAGTTTGAAATACAGAAAGATTAACTAACTTTTTAGCTAGATAATAAACAGTGTAATGTTTTGTTCAACTTTTTTAGCTTGCTAGCGAACAATGTAACATTTTGTTAACACTTGAGCTACGTTAGCTGGCAAAGCAACCAAAACTTAGTGGTTTTACCCCACTTACATACTTACAAGGTCCCGACAGCACTCAGATTTATTTATATTTGGTAAACAAGCATGTCCATACTGATTAAATTAATCTAAACTAATAAAATAAACTAATAACTGAATTTACATAAGTTATTATTACTAAATAAATGTAGATTAGTTTTTAAAACAGGGCTCTGCTTAATTTTTCTCATTTTAAACAAACTTATTTGGGATTAAATTAATGTTTATTGCTGAATTCCAGTCTAAAGAATCATACTGCATTATCTTTGTGGTGATCAACGTCATATGTTTTTGTCCCTTCAGCTTCAACTGAAGGGTGTTACCAGCTCCATCTTCAAGGGTAAAAAGGAAAGTTATCCCCAGAGTGTCGCTCAACCTTTTGTGGACACCAGAATCAGTAAGTATCAGATGTATGCTCACACAGTGCCATTTTCCTTTTGAACAATCGTTTATTTTTTAACATCATTTAACATATCTAGGTGACCAAGACATTAACATGAGGGTTCTCCAGATGATTCGCAATGAGCACATTAAGGTAATAAAACGTCGTCACACCTGGAAGAAATACAGCGACACATCAAACACAGCTCACTGTGAACACATTGTGTTCTGTGCTCCTGCAGTACAGCGTCCCGGTGATTAAATATGACAGGAATGGTTTCAAACCGAGGCCGCGACAGCTCATCCTCACCCAGACGGCTGCGTATGTGATTGAAGAAGCCAAGATCAAACAGAGAGTCCTGTACACCTCCCTCAAAGGTCAGGACAACATGATAACATATATTTCACCTGCCAGTAGGGATGTTTTTATAATGTGTCTGTAATCTAATCGCTGCAGGTATTTCGGTCAGTAACTTGACTGACGGCATCATTGTGTTCCACATAACCTGTGAGGACCCTAAACAGAAGGTATGTGGATCCATGATGTGTGGCAGATATTTTAACACTGAAAGAGTTTATTTATTGTGTAAATGTCAGTGATCAGATTTGGAGGAACGACTGAATGCTCATAAAATGTTTTTATGTCTTGTTTCTTTTCACTAAGCCACATTTTTATCCAGATACATTTATGGGTCATTTATTTATTTAATAACAACAGAACTTTCTTCTGTTGTGTTAAACCTGCTTTACCTCAGTGAATATTATCAAAAAGAAACATTGATGTTGAGTAAATTGCTGGAATGCATTATATGCACATTCATTACATATTATAATGCTTTATGAAACTCTTTATAGATGTTTATAATCATGCATGATGACTTGGATACATAACGACGTTTAAAAGTACTAAAAGTGGCAGACGTACTGTATTATGAGTTCAGCATTCATAATGCAAGGGACAACAGTGCTATACGTGATGTTTATAAGACATTATTCCACTTCAGAAATTTGGAATTTATTATTTGTTACGTGTCTTTATAACTGGTTAAAGTCATGGGAGTTATAATGTGGAACTCAGGAATCATTTTCTTCGT
>JAJHUR010081874.1:0-10280 GCA_027495735.1 Lutjanus campechanus | reverse complement strand
TCAATTTTTAATACCTGTAAAAATCACACTTTTAGACTTTTTAGGTACCTGTGGAAACCCTGATACCAGTCAGTGATGTTTTTTTTAACTTTTCCATCAAAGAATATTAAACTCTCTGGAAAGTAACTAAGTACATTTACTCAACTACAGTACTATCATATCTGCTTTTTACTTCTACTCTGCTACATTACAGCAGCAAATATACTTCTTAAAACACTAGTCTGTAGTTACTTTGAAGATTCAGACTATATGACCAACAACCAAAATTATGATGTGATTTTACAGATTAAAATAAAACTTTATGGGGAAATTCACCAGCTACCCAGCAGATAAAGTATATAAAATAATTACAGTAACCTCCATCTTTACTAGTCTGTACATTAAAGAGATGAACACATTAATACATCATATTATTCTGAAACAGGCCATTCTGCATTATTACTTTTACTTTTGGTACTTTTAAGTATATTTTTAAACTAATACTTTTGTACTTTTACATAAGTATTTTCTACGCTGTGGTATTGATACTTTTATTTAAAAGATTGGAGTACTTCCTTCAACACCGGTGAGGTTAAAGGTTTTAACATTATTCTGTATTCAGCAAAGGCTCACACTGGACAGTTTTTAAAGCTACTACAAGGAACTTTCATGTTTTGTTTTTATTTTGGACAAAAGCAGTAGTGTTTCCACTGCCATGACCATAAAATATAATATAATAAATAAAAATATCCTTCTTCTTTTTCACTTGATTGCATGGAGAATCCGACCTGATGGCAGGCATTAAAAATAAATTAAGAAATAGCCAGTCATCTCATGGATGGTGTTGTTTGCTTATATAGGCCATAAAGAGGCATCAGTAATAAAGTGAGACCGTTGAAAACTCCTTGTAGTAGTTTTAATGTACAAAAACACACAATATTATTCATAAACTGCTTCAAATAATGTGTAACTTTACTGAAAATGAAGCCATATGTATCATAATTTTGTATGCTGACTGATGATGCAGGAATATGTGAATTAAAACCAGAACAAAACAATGTTTGTAGAAATTTATTTGTGATAAAGTATGTATAAATATAAAACATACATATATGTTCACTTCTGTACAAGAGACCTACAAGTACTGTGATTGTTAGACATATTTCAACTCAAACCTATCGTGTGCAAACGGTACATTCTCTGATGAATGCGGCGATGAAGGACAGCTCTAATTTCCCTCCCTGTTAAAAGCTTGTAGACAGGATTCCCTTCCTGCCAGGGAGGTCTCCGGTTACAGTCATTCACTTCAACCTCAGCATCCATCATTCAATCACCCCGGTACATTTAACACCTCAGGTCACAGCTCAAGTTCCCTCCACTGAAAATAATGATCATTTAGTGAAGTGGAGGGGAAATGCATAAATGTTAAAACTAAAATGTGGCAGAAGCACTACAGTGAAATGTTGCATCCACCTGTGATATATTTAACTGTATCAAAAAAAATATTAAATTTTTAAAAAGGTTTAACTGCTATTATCTGCAGGCTACAAAATAGCCTGGGTAACATCTTCTAAGAGTAAAACAGTGCCACCATGTGGCCCAAGTTAATCCACTGGCGCGCTTGCAGTGGAACCGTCAGAACCGTGGTAAAGAGAAGCAAAAACTTATGGGTCGCACCTTATTTTACAGTGCACTAATAAGACGTAACAAGCCGTACTTTGTGTGCAATTAGACAAAAAAACTATGAATATGTGCTTTATTAGACAGTATTAGACCCTTATTAGACTTTAGAAGGGGATAATTTGTGCCACATTACAACATAACCGTACTGTAAACTAAAGTCAAATCACATATATGGTACTTCTCCTTTAAAAAAAGATGCGAACCAGATCTACCAAGTAAAGACTAAAAATATAGAGGCAGAGGAATATGTATGACTGCACAGACTTACTGTAATACTGTAGAAAGATAATGTGATTTGATCAAAGAAGTAGTCATCAGTCTTGTCTACTCTGCCAGCCAAAGAAGGCGCGTCTCAAGTAGCAAATGTGTGATCATACTTGCCTACGTTGAGACTTCAAAAACAGGAAGAATTTTTAAACCAAAGCAGGAGATCTGGGTGTTTCACATACTTCTTCATTTTTTTTTTTCGCAAACAGATGCCTGTAGATGACCTATAACTGACAATCCAATGGGACCGCAGCATTTAACCTGTCCCGGTCCAATTTCAAATTTGTTTACAATAAAACAGAAAATGAATATTTTACTTAGAAAAATTTTCCTTAAGAAACAGGAGTTCTTCTTTCCAGGATGTCTGCAATTTGCTTGAGTCTCTCGCCCACTGAGGAGGATGAGGCAAAACCATGAATTAATTTAGGAGAACTGAATACGGCGGCTGCGAGCAGTTCTTTTCCGTGTTAGGAAGCAGCATTCGGTGTTGCTGTATTTTTGACCAGGTGGAAACAGACTTTTAGAGTTGTAGGGCTCATACATGCAATACAGTGCCAGAAACAGGTTATGATAACAAAAGGGAGGAAACCTGGAGAGGGCAATGAAAGACAAGGGTCTCTTGGGAAAACACCTCTAATAAAGTCTTATAAAGAACTTATTATTTCAAGTTTTTGTCTTATTTAACACAAATTGCAGCTTGTTATGTCCTGTTAGTGTATTTTAAAATAAAGTGTGACCAAATTCTGTACACCTCAGATAACAAGATTTCTACCAACAATACTATATTCTTTTTTCTCTCCACACACTCAGGTAAAACTGTGGTCACCTGCAGTGCTGAATACAAACACCCACGTCTATGGGCCTCTGCACGCTAGCAGAAAACAGTGATAGAAGTTATCAGGACCAACAAACGGAGAACAAAACACTACAGCCTGTCAGACCACACAACAAAGACGACAAGTGGACACACAAACACTCACAAAATCACTTCACCACTACACACTGTTGTATGACACTCATCATAGTCATAGTAGTCTCCTGCAGGAAAAAGCTGGTAAAAGAAGAGTGAAAAGTGAGACAGAGAGGCGTTAGGTGATGTAAGGCACAAGCGTGGTGCAAAGACTGTCCAGGGTCAGAGACACAGGCCGACGGGTGGAGGGAGAAAAGGTCACTGGTGGTGGTGCGTGCGGTCATCAGGCCGCTTGACGTGAATCCTACGGACTCGCTCGATTCGTTCCCGCTCCTCGTCTTCATCCAGGTGATGAGATCGCCCTGCAGCGCCCCCTGTGGCCTCCAGGAGGGCATTGTCTGGACCCCTCCCGTCGTGGGACTCGTACAGGAGGATGTTGAGGGTCTCCTCATAGATTCGAGCTTCGGGGAACTCCACCTGGGAGAGAAGCAGTGTTACATAAGAGATTAGAAAGATATTTCAACATATTGCAGCTCTATTCAGTGGTTCCTAACCTTTTTCTTTCAGGAATCTTTTTCTATCACTGAGTAAACTGACGACCCCTGACGAGGTGACACATTTTATGCATCATTATATTCAATGCATGATAAAAACAGTACATAACAAGTGATAAACTGTACAATTAATCCAAATATTGACACAGTGCCTGCAGGAAATCTGCGTAAAAAATAAGCAATTTAGATTAATTTTCTGCACATTATTCCCTGTGAATTCTGCATCAGAGATGAGTCTGCCTGATATTTATTAGCAAGTTTCTACATAATTCTGTCTGTTTTGTGTTTTTCTTTTAGTTTTTGACAATCCTACATATTTTACAGGCCTCTGTTTTGACAAATTAAGAGTTGTAATAATGAATCAATTATTAAATTAATCACCAACTATTTCGATAATTGCTTAATCAGTTTGAGGTTTTTTCTTTTTGTTTTTGTTTTTTTCTTAAACAAAATAAGTCAAAATTCTCCAGCTTCTTAAATGTTAATATTTTCTGGTTTCTTTACTCCTTTGTGACAGTAAACAGAATATCTTTGGGTTGTGGACAAAACAAGACACCACTAATCAACATTTTTCACCATTTCCTGACGTTTTATAGACCAAACAATTAATCGAGAAAATAATCAACAATGATAATAACCGTTTGTTTCGTGATTTCTTTGCTCTTTCACTTGGCCAATGTTCTATAAGCTCTTTGGTTGTTTTAGCTGTACTTTTCTACGGCAGGACGAGACTGTTCAGCAGGAAGTGAATACTCTGTGAATATAGCTTATGTCAAGGTCTTAATCGTGTCCTTATCCTGAGATTTTTTCAAGTATATATATCTTAAAAAATAATCTAAAGTTTAAAAATGACATTTTAATTTACTTTACTTCACAGAAATGAATGAAATGTTGAGATATGGGTCTCGCCTATATTTAAGAAAAACTTAAATCAATAAGGCATCACAACCCCTTGTCAGGCTTTAGTGATCCCAAGATTAGGAACCAGCGCTCTAAACTCACAAAGATGCAAAGAACTCTTCAGAGCGAGCGTAGAACAAATATGTACCTTTGTCTGCTTCTTTTCTGTGGCATAAACAATGGAGGTGCAGCACACTTCAGCAATCTTGCGCCCCTGGCCATAAAATGACCAACAACAGATCTCATCCCCAATCACATCTTTGATGAAGAGAACCCGACCGTTGAACCGCAATGACAGCTTGTCAAACAGCTCAATATTTTTCAGCATGTTGTCATCAGAATTGCTGAGGGGAAAACAAAGAGTTACAAGACATTTATTAAGGCAACTTGTTCCTTCCTTTTTTAATTAGACACGCTAGATCCTGATATCAGTTGAAGAGGACTGACCTGGTATATGAATATTTGTTGTTGCTTCTGTTATACAGCAGTTTGACGGTAGGCTGTGAAGACAAATAAATTAGTATTTTGAAAGAAAAATAATAACAACATATGTCTCTTTATATTGAACAGCTGAAATTTAGCATAAAAAAACACAACCTACCTTATTTGAGGTTGCAATAAGCTTCTGCTCTTCCTTAGATGAGGTCATCAGAGGCACTTTACAAAGGGGTTCATAAGTTTCTTTGTTCTGGAGGAAAAAATTAACAATGTTTTTTCATTAAAAAAAAAACGTCCACCTGCAAAACTGCAAGATACAAGAGGAAGGACGCCACCTAGTGGAACAGAGCAGCAAAGATGGTGAATGAAAAGCAACCCCCACCCTGACAATCACTACAGCTCATTGTTTTAGTTACCAACTGCCACCCAGAAACACTGAGACTTTTTAAAGGAGATTAAAATTATTTTAACACAGATTTTAAGTCACTCATAACAGGTGAAAAAGAACATTACAATGTATCAGATCTTAAATTTTAACTTTACATTTTTCCATGAATCAGTTTTTCATATTTAATGTAAACAGATAAATTATTATTTTAGAATGTTTTTAAGAAAACAAAAACCCTAAATATAGAGACTTATCCATTATGAATAGACTTAAATTCAATCAAAACTTGAATTTTTAGGTGGAATGCGAAAGTATTTCAGAAATTATTTCAAGGACATATGACCTAGAATTGGTTCTATCGAGTTAATTTAACAAAAATGTTGATGATAGATGAAGTATCAATATACTGCCCTGCCTAACTGAAAGCCCTCTGTGGTGATGGTACCTGCAAGGCAGCTGTACACTCATCAGCGAGGCCTTGGACAAGGTAATACTTGGCCTCAGCGAGCAGTTCCTCTGTTTCCCGTCGGCTGTCTGGGAGCGGCACTGCCCCATCTCTAAGGTAGTTAAGGATTGTTCCAAAATGTTTCCCACAGCGATCAATCAATATCCAACCTGTGGATATGAAAATATGAAACATTAGTTGGTAAAAGATCAGGCCAGTGCAAGGTTGATATAAACCCTGCATATAATTATAGAAGATTTTCACCAACAGCTCACCTTCACTGTCTGTGAGGACCTCCATCCTGCCACTGAACATGGCTTTGAGCATTGTGTCCTGTTTGGTTAGTGTCTGCATTGTAGTGTAGTAGAGTGCCCCACCCACATTTAACTTCACATATTTAGAGCTGGGGCTGGAGCCCTTGAAGGATGTAGTCCGGGTTGTAGCTGCCGGCACTGCCGAGCTCACCACACTTTCTCCTGACATCTCTTCCTGCGACAGAGCAAGAGAAAATATTAAGTGAAACCACTGGGATAAGATGGTTGAAGGCACAGCATGAAAAAGTTGTGATTATTAACACCATTAAGTTGATACACGCCTTTTTACTGATGAGGCTGGTGATAATTTTTATTTTTCATTTTCTCAGTATTTTCTGACCTCCCTCATCTGTTTGTGGCACTTAGCCCTAAGGCCATTTGTTGTTACTAAAGATGCAATTCTCAAATCAGGCTACAAATAGAGTTTAATTTTTAATATTTATTAGTTAATTGAAGTACTTAGGGGGGTAGGATAGTGTATGTTAGACTGAATCAGAGTTAATTAGTGTTCATTTACACTATGATGAAAGGACGTGTCTCATTTGACAGCTCAAACAAAAAAGCTATAGCAGGCTTTTACTGCGCAGTTAGTGGGATCAATTTCTTTGGTATAATTATAGTTGGCAAGTTCAGACAATTACATCAACTTACTGTAATGCAGCCTTTAAAACCAGCAAAAGACAACCCTGATGCCATTTCACGATACAAAGATATCACAATATTGATGTAATAGTGATAAAATGTCCAACCCTATGAAAATCTAATTAGCAAAATAAACACATTTTGAAAAAACAGCTGTAAAGAAAAGTATGCTCTTCATGGAATCACAAAGATGTTTACAATATGTCAACAGCAAAAACAAAAAAAGCATAACCAACAGAAACACTGTCAATGTTCTGTGGTCTTTCACTATTAGCACAATCTTATAAATTCTCAGATGCCCGGCTGTAATGATAAAGCTGTGAAAAACCTGGAAAAGGGCAGAGCCCATTCACAGTGACGTTAAAACAAACTTTTCTCTTTGGCCACTTTTCAATGCACTAATAATACGCGTTATTACGTCTGTGCGACCTTTTACCCGCTGTGTAATAAAGTAGCTATATAACAGTGAACCATATCCATCAATCCTGTAGCTAAGCTAAGTAGTAATTTAATTTTAGCCAGCACGGCTAATGTGCTAGCTAGCTAGTTAGCATAATCTAAAGTTACCTATATTATTACAGAAGATACACATATTTTGACACTGAATATTAAACAGCTTTCTCTATATCACGTTAATAAGATATTTGTAATTGGGTTTTGATAAAACATAACAATATTTACCATAGAACCCACAGCGGACTTATTAATCGTAGCTTGCTAACGTCAGTCAGCTAACACCCACTTCCTTCCTGTCCAACACTACTGCGCAGTTTTAAAAATGACGTCAACGTTTCAGTGCCCCTCCGTTTAAAGGGACAGTCAACATTATTTTGGTCGTGTCTAGAAGGGAACCACAGACCCGCGAAAGATCTCGCGAGAGTGATCATTTAAACCCAAATCTACGCTATTTCCCAAACACTTACCGAGTCTTTTTAACCTGAGACGAGCCTAACCACACCGGTGGCACATTATAAAAGACATAATTATTTTTTGAACACATGTTTTTGCACAATGTAGAAACAACCCGCATGAATCTCGCGAGAATCTCGCAAATCTAGGGTTCCCGAGCCATTATTTTGTTCAACGTTTATTGAGTGTTACAGTGTGTTCAAGATGTAGTGAAATGAGGCATAAGTAATAATGTCGCACTTCACTTCAGCACACTTTATTTCCGGTCACTTTTAGTTCACACTTTTCAGAAAATAGCTTTAATTACATTAGCTGTAGCCTGCACATTTCCGCCGTTGAAGGAGTAACAGTGATTACAGTCCCCACACCACCCGCCCAACACACCGGAGGAAAGCTTTATCCACGACCAGAAACAAAGTTGGTGTCGTTACAACACCACCAAAGATATTTTGGCATATTTCAGACCATCGATCTTCAAATACTCTCGTGTAAATATTTTAACATGTAGACAAACACTACCCGGAATCATTTAATGCGACACAGGGGGATTAATGGCTGCAGTCAATGTACGGATCTCCTCTCATTGTTTACATTTGGAAACGGTATGTTCCCGGTGTTTTTGAGGCTGTCATTGATACAAGAACAAACCTAACTCCACAATGATGATATATATCGCTAAATTAAGGTGAAAAGATTCCCACTGAGGCTGTATCAAGGCGACAAGCGGTGAACTAGCCCTGTATGCTAACTATCCCAGCTCCATCTTTAGCTACTGTATCGCCCGCTGCTCCAGAGATGGCAAGTTAGTCTTCATCTTTCGTTTGGCTTTCCTCCTGCTTGGATCTCAAGGACAACCAAATGACTGAGCAGCTATAGCGCCAGGAGAGCCTAAAGGCCAGAAACAAAAATCTTCTTTTGAGGAATATTGCAGGTAAGTTCACTGTTATGCTCACTCAAAACACTGTGATTATGTGCAGTTGTTAGGATGCTCATGTGCATAAAGCGCAGATATTTGCTCTGAAGCCACTGTTAAAATGTAATCAGCACAGGTATAAGAATGATCAGTGTATAGTTTTGTTATACAGCGGGTTAAATTCTTCTCTTCTAGGGTGCACAATGTTTACTGTACCTCAAAGCTCAAAGTCCGAGTTCCTGGACAAAGCCAGGCAGGCCAGGGAGGAGAGGAGAGGACAGAAGGACAAGGAAAAAGCAGCAACCCACATCCAAGCTATCGTCAGGAGATTCCTCTGTCGCTGCAGACTCCAGAAGCAAATAAGGTAGGCTCCAATTTTACTTATTGTAAATATCACCCTTTCATTTCAACACTGAGGACACTGTCATCTTCTGTTCCAAACCCACTCCTGTTCAGGCTTTTGAGTATCACCAGCATGCTTTTGATTGAGTTCAAGAACAGATTTGTCAACAAAATGCAGAAAAAAAAAATCAAAACAAACGTTCTTTAACACTGAAAAAACAGCAAGATCAGCATTGATAAGAAATGGTCAAGAAATTGCATTGGAATCAACTTTTAAATACCTAGGGTTCCTAATTGATTACACTAAGGCACAAATTCAGTGTGTTACAGAAACGCTGAGGCTCTAATTAGGATTTTACTATAGAAACAAGTCTTGCTTCTTGGAGTCTACCTGTTGATTAAGGTGATGTGTTGCACATGAATGCCTCTGCTCATTGTCTTCACATGCTGGATCATGGGGCACTGAGATTCTTTACAAACTGTGTTTCTCTTACTCACTGTTGTGTATTATTTTCAAAAATGACTTGGTCTCCCTTGTAGTCTCACTCTTCTAAACTGGAAATGGAAGTCACAACTGATTCATTCTATGTACATCTTTTGGTTTAATTTGTTGTTCCCAAAGTTCGAACTAGAAATTGGGAAAGAAAGCTTTTAGGTTTTGCATGATTTTACAGACTGATTTTAATCCTCAACACCTAGAAACTTTGAACAGGTTTGAAGCTCTGGTGAAATCTATTGAGTCCAGATTTTCTGTGTGCACCTGTTTAATGTGATCAGTTTTAATGTTATTTTATTCAGTGTGTTTGTCTGTTAATTTTACGATTAAAACTGTGTTGCTGCTGTTTTTGGCCAGGTCTCCAGGTCTAAATAAAGACTGAGCAAAATAATACTAAAAGTAATAATAATAAATTTACTAATCACCTGCAGTTTGATTTGCTCTGTGTTCAGCATGTTTGCCATTAACCTAATAATGTTTTTTTTCCTGTCTGACCAGGAAAGAAGTCGATGACTATTTTCAAGCCTCTGAAACTGGGACAACAAAGAGAAATGCACTGTCAATTTTCAAAATTGCTCGGAAATTATTATTCATATATCGTGATGAGGATAAGATGGTGAGTACATAAGTAGTACACGTCAGTTCACTTTCATAATAATGTTGTTTCTGTTACGTGTTTACCCTTCCTGCCGGTGGAAGTCATTCCTGCCTGTGGCCGTCAATCTTTTCAACTCCTCCCATGGAGCGTCAGACACTCTGAGTACACAGACTGACCCGTGGACTTATTTCACCCTGTCAGCTGCTATGATTCAATCATTTATTCATAACAGATATATATATATATATATTTCTTCAACTGTGCAATACTGACTTATCATTACAACAATTTTGTGCAATGGTAATTCCACTGTGCAATACTCTGGTATACTCTGACATCAATACTGCATTTATACTCTGTATTTCAACTAATACTCTGACTTATAATACTAATACTATTTGTAATATTCTTGCTTTCAACACATTTACAAACACTCATGTTTATAGACCCAATTTTTCAGCATTATTGTCTATAATGATTATTTTATATTTTTACACATTTC
>JAJHUR010081873.1:0-32065 GCA_027495735.1 Lutjanus campechanus | reverse complement strand
GGCCCCGGGAGAGCTCCGGCAGGTGTAGCGTTACATGACCGACACACTTTACCATTAGCCACAGCTCATTAGGGTAAACTGCTGCTTCTCTACTTGCTAATCACTGTTTGGGAAGTTCTCCTCTTACTCTGCTGAGTTGTTAATACTTCACTGAAAGTTGAGCTGTGGATGTTTTTGACTTGTGAAACTGTGATACGATGATATGCAATGCATTCACTATATGTCACAGTAGTGGAATGGAAACTTAATCAAGTGCTGTACTTAAGTACTTTTACTTGAGTATTTCCATTTTATGCTGCTCAGTACTTTACACTGTACATACTCTGTTACCTTTCAGATGTGAATATTGTACCTTTTACTATATTACAATTGTCTAACAGCTGTCCTGTATTGCATATTAATATTTAAGGAAATTTAGTCAATTCATGCTACACACATGTAAGACTATATATAGATATTACAAGTGAGAATATTATAGGCTAAAATATATAGTCTAATGAAATAAAACAAAACAATGTGCACTGTTGTTTATACGTGTATATACGTACATCCCAGAATGTATTGCTGTAGTGCAGGTTAAATGTAGTAGCATCAACAAGATGGTGATGATAAGGTGGTTGACATCCTCACATTAAAGTTTGTGAAATATTGTCCATCACTTTGACTGTGTTTTTGCACAAAGCATCATCAGTGTAAACGCAGAGTCCATCTCCCATAATCCATTATCTATATACATCATTATGATATATATTAGGATGAGACTGTCAGATGGCATTCTGCATAATGAGTATGTTTGTGATACTTTGAATAGTGGTGCTGATACCTATTTACTTTTTTCAGAAGTTTTATTTATGATGGGATTTTTTGTTGTTGTTGTTGTGGTATTGGTACTTTAACTTAAGTAAGGCATGTGTACTGAGTACTGGCATACTCCAATATAAACTAGAATACCGTGACATGTAAACACCTTATCCAGGTTTCCAAACATTCTCAGAAACCTTGATCCAGAACATAGTGGCTGAGATGGTTCAAACATCAAAACACAAGTGTACACAGACTATCAGAAATCTGGATACTATTAGAATAGTGTATACAGAGATATGAATAACAAGGTTTCTCATGTTCCATGTAAATGGCACATTCCAAATAAGCTCAAAACCAGGACAAAAATCAAAACCAGGAACGCACTCATTATGTGCATCCTCAGGCACCTCTCCTATCAAATATCACTATTATACACAAAATTTGTTTTAAGTTGTTGTTTAGACTGCTAATATGGTAGAGAATGATCCCTGACTGCAGTTACACACTGCCTGCCATATTGTATGTGCACACAATTGAATCACATAACTGTTTGTTAAATTATATGTAAATTCATTCTAGTCATGTGAGAGATGTTTGTCATCCAGGACAGTTTAAACCTTGTTTTGCAGGAATGTTTTACATAGATTTTGGGGATTTTTTTTTTTTTGGCATAAAGTGAGAAAAATGTTGAACTTTGTCACAAAATAGTCTTTATCAGCAGCTTTAGTGCAACAGTATCAGTGATAAATTGCTCCTGTTTTCAAACCTAATCTGGAAATGAGAAAATGATTTAATATAATCTACATATTTTGTCCTTCACAGTATACATATCACTGTCCTCTATGCAGTTCCAGAAATACTGATGGTGTTTGAATTTTAAATGTTTATTACAGAGTTATATATACATATATAAATATAATATAACTGTCTGTTCTTTATTTTTGCACCATCCTGGTGCCCCTCTGCCAAGTGTTCCACTGTTTACTTGTTTTAATTCTTTATTTGTTGACATGTCTCTCTGCCGGTCTCTAAACTAAAACAAATCCTTGTCCATTTATTGCACTTGGCAGATGAAGTGATTCAGAGTCTGATTATGAGAGTGTCCGGACTTGGCTCAGCGCTGCTTTCAATACTTCCGAGAGATGGATGAGAGACGGAGCAACCGTGGAGGGAGAAAGTGTTAGAGACAGAATGATAGATGGACCAGGCACAGAGGAGGCATGTTCGGTGGACACAAGCCAAGATTTCTGTCGGAGGGGCGAAGCCCAACAGGGAGAGCTTTCTCACATCCTCCCCTGGAGAGTCTGAGCCCCTCCCCTCCACTCCACTGTGTACGTCCCACCCAAATTCCCCCCATCCTTCATATTCCCTCTCTTTCCTTCTCTTTTTATAGCTCTCTCCTCCCCTGATATTCCTCCATCTGTCTCCCCTCTTCCCTTCCTTCTTGCCGCTCTTCTACCCTCTTTCCTCCACTCTTCACGGAGGTGATGACAGAACTTCCCTGGCACGTGTTGCACAGATGAACCTCCAGAGCCTCTAGACACACACCAACACATGTTGAATGGATTAATTCAACCTGACCATACCCACCTGGGCTGAGGAGATGCTGATGGGACATATTGTGAAGTCTGCAGCCAGACTACATGTCTGACGGCGCAGGATACCTGACCGCACGGCTATGAAATACCATTTTCCCTGTACAATGTATAGCAATATGTCAATATGCTAATGCTTTAGCTCTTAATATGCAGCCCTGTAACTAAATCAGTGCCACTGAGACTAATTCCTGGTTGAGATATAGTTTCAAATTTTGGAAAATACACTTATTTGTTATCATGTTATGAACTAACTAAGCTTCAGGGGGGACTTAGCATTAGCCTCCAAGCTACCAAGTACCTCATAAAACTGTGTATAAACTTGTTTCTTTTTTTTTCTTTTTTTACTTTTCACTAACTATTTATGAGTATCTGCGGAAATGATTCAGGAAGACAGTTGCCAACTGGTGTAAACAAATGGCTCGGTGTGGTGTATAGACTGTTGAAAAATGAAGGAAAAGAGAGGATACTAAAAGACGACACCTACCCCGGCCACAGCCTGTACAACCTGATGCCGGCTGGCAAGAGATACAGAAGTATTTACTGCCATACCACCAGACTAGAGAGCAGCTTTCTTCCTCAGACTCACAGTTTATTTTTACGACTTATTATTGAAAAAGGGGGGAGTACAAGGGACATGGGGGGCCCCATGCCTGTGTCTGCCTTACCCCTCAAAATGATTAAATCCACCCCTGTTTAGCTCAACATAGAGGCTGGAGACAGAAGGACACCTTAAAAACCACAACTTGTCGTGAAACAAACCAGATAAGAATAATATGTTCATTAGTGACCTTTAGAGGTGCTGGTGATTTTGTTACCTTTCCTGTTGTCTCCCCCTGCTTCCAATCTTTATGCTGAGCTAGGCTAACAGGCTGCTGAATGTTTAGTGTACAGTCATGGGAGTGATCAATTCTCTCACCTAACTCTCGGCAACAAATAAAATAAGAATATATCCCAGAATATTAAACCATTCCTGCAATTTATAGACTTGGATTCAATGCAATTTTGCCTTTGATTTCCCCCAGACCCCCCACCTTTAAAAGCCTCCCTATAAATATATAAATCTCTACATAAAAACTAGGAAAAGACAAATTTTGGAAATACAAAAAGCTGAATGACCACTCAGGGATCTATTTGCATTCACAAAACACCACATCAGCCTGCTGTATGTGGACAAAAGCACGTCTGATGACCTGTGCTGCCTCTTAGGATTCAAAGCTCCGTATATTTTTCTGCCAAGTGTGGTCAGAGTCAAAGTAGCTTTAAACTTCAAGTTTGAAGCGGCTAATTATGCAAGCTGATGTTTAAACATCTGTTTTGGAGCTTTTTTCAACCTTCTCTGATTTTATGATTAATGGATCGTGGAGAATAAGTGTCCCCTTGTGTTAATATGATTGTGCAGATGAGAGAAATAGTACTCTTTGAATATTTTTTCTTCATTATCTGGATTATGTCTTGTAACCGTGCCCTGGCTGGCGGTGGACACAGACCAACTCTGAGAATAAGAGATTCAGATGATTGAGCTCTAAACAGCACAGAGCCACTGGAGAGCCCTGGATTGTTATTACGTTTTGCTGTCATCAAGCAACTGAAATCTACAATGCAAATATTTTTAAAAAGATTTGGAACAGATGACAGTTTCTGGAGTAATTTAAACTAGTGAACAACAGACATAATGCAGAAAGAGATGCATCAAACTAACCCATTGAACCGCGAACTTTACATATTAAATCAATATGATTTGGTGCAGGGTTCTGTGAAATTGCCAGACACATTTGTTGTTGCCAGAAAGTGTTTTGTTTCTTCTCAAAGAAAATAATGACCGCATTATCTGGCCAAAATCTGCACTTGTTTTCTCTGCTGAGTCTGTGGGAGCCTGGTTTTCTGTTGGACAAGGCTGTGAGCATTAGCTAAGACCATACAGTACACGTTTCAGAGGGTGTAGTTTGATGATAGGAAGGCATAAAACACAGCATTGCATCATCACCATATATATCACAACCTATGAGGGCTGGATCTCTGATTACGCCCCGTGTATATACTTTCTGCGCATATATCATCTGAAACATAACACAGCTACGAGTTTTTGTGAACGTGTGTGGGTAAGACGTCTCGTTCGTACATCAGAGAGACTGTCCATGTGCGTAACATGTGTTTCTCATTGCGTTTCATTTGCCTATCTGAGCCAGGTTCTCACCTCCAAAGCCTCTGGGTTTATGTGCAAACAGAGATATGAGACAGGTTTGAAAAATAGATTGTTCTAAGGTTACAGATGCAAAGAGGAGAACGGTAAGGCTTCTGACCACATACATGACTGAATGAATGACAGGGAACAGGGGTGTTGGAAGAGCACACATTACTTTTTGACCACACACTGCAGTTTTCTTGACTTAGAGGAAGAGTTCAACATTTTGGAAAATACACTTGTGCCTTTTTAAAGGGATGAGTAGTTTTCATGTTCCTTTTTAAAAGAAAAAATGTAATTCTACTCTTTACTTGAGAACATTTTGAGCCAATAATCTGCTGAGTGTTTTTATGCTTTTACTGAAGCTACACATTTCGGTTTTATGGGGGTTGGAGCTAAGGTAGCCCCCTGCGAATTTCCCAAAATGTAACAGCTCGTGGGCAGGGACGAATAAAGAGTTCAAGCTACTACAAACCTGTTGGTTCCAAAATGGACCCAAATAAAGCAAAGTCTGCAACTTCTGTGATTCGTCTTCGATTGACAAACTGATAATACCGTTGCCAAGTGGAAGCCAAATTGTTTTATACAGCAGCTTGGAATTGAACACTTCATCAGCGAGAGAAAGACACACAATCCCCTGGGACACCTCAGTTAGGGAACCTTCAAAGAGTTTTCAACTGAAGTATTTTCCTAATATTTTATCTGTCTTTGACGCGCTGCGGTCTGGGGACTGTAGGGAGGGTTTGACGTACTTGGCTGCAGTTGTAACAACGGCAGGAAAATTCATTTCTGGACTGTCAAAGACATTTGTTCTCCCTGGCCTCCCAAGGCGAGAGTGCAATCCGAGGTCTTTCTTCTCCTTCTCCTTCTCCTTTCCTTTCCTTTCCTCCCTGCTTCCTCACTTTCTTTCTTTCTTTCCTTCTTCACTCTTGCCCTTGGCTGACATATCTCCTGGATTGTGTGTGTGTGTGTTTGTATGACATTCCTCAGTATGGTCCAGGAGCTCCGTGCTGTCACACACTTCCTCCCTGAGGCCAGCACCCAGAGGAAAGGGAGGAAGAAGAAGTGGAGGGAGGTTGGCTCGCTACTTGAAAATACTCTGAAAAATGCACAAAAGGTGCACAGGTAGATGAAACTTGCTCATGTGTACAGTCTACACATACGACGCAACAAGAGCCTCCGCTGAGTACGAGCGGTTGATGAATGTTGGTGATGTGATATCATGCACAGTTGACAGGTTACTTCCTTTATTAGACTGAAACATACCAGTGAGGCCCCCCTCTGTCATCCTATATGCTATATGTGGAGCATATGTGTGTATGTGTGTGTGTGTGTTTGTGTGTTTTAAACTTGCCTAAATGCCTGATGTTGTTTGCTTTCCAGCTCGCCTCAGTAAGCACTGAGCCAAAAAGCTCATTTGTTTAACCCCCCCTCAAGCACTCACACAGAATCCAGTGTGTACTTTTAGGAGCTCCTTCTCATAAACTGTGTTGAAACAAATAAATGATGTAACTGGCACAGAAGTCAGTTTGCATTTTAATGAGTAATCATCTCACTACTCATAGCTCACATACCTCACATACCTGTGATCAACTTAAAGTTTATCTGATAATATTTTTAATGAATATATTGTTAAAAATAAATTCAGTTGACAATGCTACCATATTTTCATATTTGCCCTCACTATCTGCTCTGTAAATGGTAGTTTAACAAATGCAACACAAGATGAAACTATCATCATTAAAGTTACAGACTGTACCTTTAAAATACACCAAACATTGCATCCTTTTAAAATACACTCCTTTGTTTTACTGCCTTAAAGAGGTGATCATATATGGGGGTCTTTGGGTCAGTCAAGGCTTAAAGATTAGACAATGTCATATAGGAGAGGTTTAGCATTAACTCAGAGAGTGAGGTAATCACTTTAAGATGTACAGACAGAGAAGCAGAGAAGTGATCCTATATATGGTCACAGATTTGTTCCATGCGACTTCAAACATGTAGAGTGTAAAGACTAAATTTTGAAAACTGTAAATGATAAAATATATAAGGACTGAAGGACAATAATTTATACATGTTTCAATCTAATGTGGATTTCTTGTGTGATTATTTATATCTTTGGTGTAATAGAGGTTGACTTACTCTGATAATTAATGTACTTTCTGTAACTCATATTTAAAGTTCAGTTCATTTATTGACCCTTAAGATTTAGACATTGTTTGTTATATTATCTTGGTCTATCCTCCTTATGACGCCTGTAGACTGTGAGATTTGGATATATGGATGGATCTAATAAGCTTAGGTATGACATCAAGTTTGATGTATATAGACTGTACGATGATCATAGCTAGTGAACTGTGACACTACAGACACTGCTGATGAACCTCAGTAACAACAATTTGAAGTTGGTGCTCCTGTGACATGAAGATCTGAACCCTAAACCTTGAGTTACAGTACGACCAACTCTGCTGCTGCGTTTGGGATTTCACTGCCTCACAGTTAGGCCCTGAGGGGGAAAATCCACTCCAGAGACTGTGTCAGGTGTTACATTGCAGATGTGGATGAGGTTTCTCTGTAGCCCAAAATGATCAATGACAAATTTGCCTCAAAAGACAATCCATAAAGCAACCAAGATCTTTAGAACCTCGATTTGGAATAACACCCCCCAAAAAGACCCTTAACCTGTATTCATGTGGTGTCAGAATAATCAGAACAACTCACATGGGAAAATTCATGTGAACCCAACCTTAAGTTGGAAAAACAACTTGAAAAGTGAAGTTGTTGAGTTGTTGTCTCTCTTTACATTATATATGCAGGAAAATGGTGGATGACAGTAAAGTTTGGTTGATAACTTTTCATCAGTTCATGTAATGCATATCAGTTTTTTGCTTGCATGTAATTTGTAATATGGTTTTAGATCGAAACTGTTGGTTGGTGTCCACACAGAGTTATTCATTACCATTAACCCTAAAAACAAGTCAGGTAAAGCAAAAATTTTAGTTGTTATTACAACTTAAAAGAGGAACCACTTCCCAATCTGAGAAAGTGTGCACCACCCAGATGTCTATTCTTAATATGAAATTATGGACAGAGCAGAACACTTTTAGCTAATCAATAATAATGCTTTTGTACCCGATTACTTTTCCCATGACAGACCAATCCGAAACCAACGTTTAATAGCAAAGTCAAAAGTGCTCATGTATCAAGCAATGATAGAATCAGTTATTCACATTAAAATACAGACATATTTGACAGGTCCGCCCCATTCACTACTTTTCTTAAGGGCTACCGTTAAGTTCTTTATGTAGGTCAAGTGTTGATCTTTTGGCGAGGCAGTGACTGACATGTCCAGTAATTGTGTTCGGGAGTGGGGACGCAACAGGAAGCCGCAGGCAGCGATGTGACGACTTCCATCCACTCGAGTCGAGCTTAACGACCACCCAACCTAATATGGTCAAAGACTCAAGAGTTAAACAACCTGACTCTGAGGGGTTCAAGTGTCTGACAAAGTGCTCAGGTATGCCAGCTATGGTAGCTGAACTGCTGGAGGTCCTGCACAGGTTGGAGGTAGCACGCCGGATGTCCTCAGTGTCCTTAGCCTAATTAGAGCAGTTTGAGAGGTATCACCATAGGAGTTGTGTGCGTCTGTGTGTGTGTGTGTGTGGAGGGACTACATGTGCCTTGAGCAACGAACAGCACATCAACTTAATGGGATTAACATTTAACCAGTGCACTCACTGGCTGTCACACACCTGTCTAAAAAAACACCACACCAGTGAGTCAGGAAACTGTATGTGTGTGTGTGAGTGTCCCTGCAGGGGGGCACCGACTGTTGATTTACTTCATTCAACAATTACCACTCACAGGTGGCAGGAATTCCAGAAATGAGGAAAGTTTGTGTTCCACTCGGAGCCCTTCCTCTCATAAAAATACCTGAATTAGTTGAATTAGTTGGCTAAGCCTCTCTTGTGTCATACCACATCTCCCCCTCAAAGGTCCGCTTGTCATTCTGAGTTATTTATTCCTCTTTAGAATTAAATTAATAAACTTTTGTTGTGCACGCACGTGGGGGTGAGGTGCCACGCTGACTTTAGGAAGCAATTTTTTTTTAATGTTAGTTTATTTCAAAGTTTTGCATTTGTTGAAATTACTCTTTTCTGTTTTGTGAGGGGTTAGATAGGAGATTGCGAACACTCTCATATCTATACAGTAAGCTAACGTGACCTAGCTTAGCATAGCCCTAAGAATGGAAACATATCCCTGCTATGCTTTCATTTTGGTATTATAGACCAAAAAAAGTTAGTTATTGAGCTTTAGTGGTGCTGGTAGGTAGATTTTTGATACTTTTAGTTAGTTTTTTGCTATTTTAACCTGTTGTTTGTCGTAGCTTCATATTTGGGACAAACATGACAGTGACATTGCTCTTCTCCTCAACTCTGACAAGAAAGCAAAATTTCATCATCAGACTCAAATAAAGTCCAGGATTCATGCATTCAATGTTTTCCTCAAATTGAACGTTTTTAACTTGCTAATGGGTCCTTGTACTGGTTCACACAGTGAACGCACAGCAAGAATCAAATTACAAAAAAAAAAAAAGGAAACACAAGATGCACATTTCACACTAAATGGGGATGCATTCCATTAAATTTGCCAATTGAGAGTGACCACATGCAGCTCCATTAGTGAAGCCCACATAACTCTTTTTTTCCCCCATGTGTTTAAAGGGACAATTGAATCCATGATTTACTATGACTCTTAGAAACACAAAAATCCTTTCTTCATTCCAGAAAAAAAAAGTTTCCTCCCAACAATAACAGCCCATGTACGCATGTACGGTCAGAACAGAATTTGAAAAATGGCTGACAGCGTCATGCAGCTACTGAGGATGCTTCCAGTAAGTAACTGAACCCTCCCTGACTTTCAGTAAGCTGACGCTTCTGATGACAGCTCAGTGATAACAGTGCACCCCCCAAACGGAGATGACACATACTGATAGACTAATGACAGGGGAGAAAGACAACACAAATTACAGGTAGATAAGTCTGATGAGTGACAGTGACTGCACATGCATTTACTACAACATATCCTGAATAAAAACGCAAAGAAAAATGTTCTTTTTGTCGACTATATTACAAAAACGTTCCTTTGCCTTCATCTCCAGGAGAAAGAAGCTTTGCTCTGAGTTTATTTTTAGCGAGACAGTCAGAGGATGATTCAGACAACATTCCTGTTCACTGTCTCCTCCAGATGATGTTTTGGGGACGACCGGACCATTACAAAACACAGCCCAGATTCCCACAGCCTGATTGACAGTTTTCCTTTAGGCCAAATCTGGAAACACTTACCTCATTCTCACAAAGGGGGTTGGAAGTTTTGGAGCTGGGTTATACGGGGTCACAGAAAGAAGGGACCTGGTGGGTCACGACCAGGAGAGGAAACTGATTTTTTTTGTTGTTGTGCATATTGCTTGATGATCCCAAACTATTTTACCAGCTAGCTAAATTTTAGACTCACAAGCAGGGGTGCCACGATGCCAGAAATGTAGTTGTCGCTATATAAACTGTAATAAAATTCAGCCATTTTCATATTTCTTTTTCACTTCTGGACAAAAATCTTTGACATGGTCCAGAAATATTTATTCAAAAAACGTTATATTTTGACAGATGACACAGGCTGAACAGTGAGGAGTCAGGACGTTAGCCCACTACAAGCTATGGTTACATTATGTTTGCATGTTAGCATGAAACACATAGCCTTTCTTCCTTTTGTCTGAAAAGTTTAATGGCACCATTTATATGCTGGCTTTTGCAAATGTATTATTAATCCCTGATGATGATGCGCTGTCACCTTTACAGAATTTTGGAATGGACTTGATTCTTGTGACATCCATATTAACAACCTCACAAAATCAAAAAAGAAAATTTAAAAAGTCACAGAAATGTTCCTGTTTCAGTGCTGTTAAACTGTACTGAATGCAATATTGCACCCTTCTGCTGTGACAGAGGGTTCAACTTATATGATCACAATTGAACAGAGGATTTTTTTTATTTACCTCTCTCTGACAAATGAATGTAGACTGCCTCCAAAGAAATGTAGAGTACCTCTTCTTCATCAAAACACAGCACAGACATTGGTTGACACCACCAGTTACATAAACTGAGTGAAAAAAATCTCCCTCGTTTCCTGTTCTGCAGAACCAGTCTGAAGTCTTTAGGATGGCCTTCCTTATTCCTGTGGTCGGGTGCTAACTGAGGAGACTGGGGGGAGAGCATCACTTCTGGTAAGGTGTGTCCTTGAAAAAATGTAAGTACTAAATACTAAGTACTAAGTACTAAGTTCTAAATACCTTGTATTTAGAAATCCCCAGATGATTGGTGGGTGGCAAGATTTTCTTCTGGTGCCAAATATCTGGATTTACAACACTGGTTATCTTATTTGTCTGACATAGTTTCACGGGGGTTAAATGTCACTTTTATGCAGAAATTCATCAGTCAATTTAATGACACGGTGTGTGGTCATCCCCTGTTTTTAATGACCTGATATCACCTTTCAGACCACTATTGTAATCAGATTCCACATTTTTTAGGTTCACTTTCACAGCTGTCAGATATACGACACTGAAGTTCACATTTCCACATTTAACATGCTGTTTTCTCAATTAGACAAATATCTGGGATGACTAACCAGGCCACTGCATGACAGATGAACCCGCTGTAGCTCAGGTAAGATGCCTTTTACTGTCTCCAACAACCAGATATGCTGATAGGGAGATAACCTCCTTATGCAGCAGTTTGCCATTCATTGAGCATGACATCCAAGCTGCTGTCACAAAGCGCGCAGTCCCACATCAATCTGGATTGTTTTCAAAGCAGTGTTCCATAAAGAAAAGGGGAGAGGGGGAGAAAGGACAGAGATAAAAAGCCGGGATCAGAGATGTACAACGTGCTGCGCCTGCCTCTGACACTTTCATCAACCGTGCTGTGTTTCCATGCACCAGAAGGTGACAGGGGCAGGATTTACTGACCCAGAGGCCCCTTTTGTGCTCTCCACGCTGCACTGATCCTCAGCTTCCTCTCTGGCTGCATGTGTAGGCCTATAGGCTTACCTTTTATACCCTTCTCCCGCTCTCTGTGTCTGCTGTAAATAGGCTTAATGTTACAGATGTCTGTGTGCAAGCACAAAGAGCCGAGGCGAAGCACAGAGGACGGCTCTATTCTGCGTGGAGGCGAGGAGAACAGGTGGAAAGAGAGCAATCGGGACACAGAGGATGATCAGATTTCCCGTTAGAAAGTTCAGCAGCTTCGTGTGTGTGTTTTAAGTGTGTAGATGTGGATGTATGTGCATGTGATGTAGCACACAACAGGTGAATTGAGCGTTGAGAATAGCTGCTCAGTCAAACAGACAAAACAGTGCTGTTTATAAGAGTTTTTTCATTACCTTGCTCTATTTTTTTGTTTTTTTTTTGTTTTGCTCACTGCTGCAGCACAAATTTAACATGTGCTTATATCTCTTGCTGGTGTCCTAACAGCCGTACCACTGCTTTTTTCAGTGTTTGGTGATCTACAAACTCTAACTAAATTCTTTCCCATACTTGCTTGATATAAGACTTCAGATGCTCCAGGGGTCTCCGCTGTCATTTTTGACACTTCATAATGCCCCACACATTTTCAATGAGAGACAAGTCTGGGCTGCAGGCAGGCCGGTCTAGTACCTGAACACTTTTACAACACTATTGTAACACATGGAAAACGTGTCTTGGCATTGTCTTGCTGAAATAAGCAGGGACGTCTCTGAAAAGGACACCTGGATGGCAGCATGCGTTGCTCCACACACATTTCAGAAAGTAGTGAACCTCGCCCCATCCTTGCTTGTGAACGACTGAGCTTGAGGATGCCCCTTTCACTCCTAATCGTGATACTATCACTTGTTACCAGTTAACCTGTTTACCTGTCGAATATTCCAGACCAGTGTTTTTGAGCGTTCCATAACTTTCCCAGCCTTTTGTTGCCTCATCTCAGTTTTTTTTTTTTGGAACATGTTGCAGGTATCAGACTCAGAACGAGTGTACATTTACAAAAAATAACAAAGCCTGTCAGTTTAAACATTAAATATCTTGTTTTGGAAGGATTTGAATCATTGCATTCTGTTTTTTTTTTACCTCTAACTTTTTGGAATAGGGGTTTTGTATGATTTTTTTCTGCCCCTGTCCCTCTGGATAAGAGTACAGTTAAAAGACTAATATGTGAACTTTAAGTTGTAAATCAAACTGTCAGATGTTGTCAGAGCAGCAGCCGGCAGGGTGAACGAGGGCGTCCGTGGGTCCCTCGCTGTGTGGGCTGACTGACTGGCTGGCAGGGACAATAAGCCATACTGTTTGACCTGCCCTGCCTGTCCCGCTGCCAGGTTCATGGACATTCAAACGGCTCTCTTCACTCCCCTGACTCCACAGCTGAAACTTCAATCCAAACGCTCCGCTGCACAAATCAGGATCTGCTGCCTTTTGAAACTCTTTACTATTTAATGTTTATCCATCTCTGTGTCCAGGAGAGTTGCCTTTTTGACAATCATGACCCAAAATAGTGTCATGAGAACATTCTATTTTTAATTAAACTCTGATTGTGGCCTCATAAGAGGTCATGCGCTTGCTTTTGATCGGTTCCTCTCATGACCATGGTCAGTTTTTTTTTAATTAAAAACATCTCATGATGCCACCATGGGTTACATTTTGGTATAGTGTCGTGTTACTATGCTCTAAATGCTGAGTTAATTTAGTTAATACTTTAGCTGAAGCTCTTGTGGTGGTGTGTGCTACCATTTTCCTCAAGAAGCTAAGAAGACTTGTTCTTCATCAGAAACAATGTCTTAAGGAAACCGCCTCACAATTCATGGGAAAAGTGTACAACACAAGTGGTACAGTTCAAGAAGGCTTTGTCAAGTTGTGTTAAATTGCCCTTTGGTATGTTGCTTTTACTTGATTTCGGTTTGAGCCACCAAAAATGTACTTTGGCCACCAAATTTAGGGGCTTCCTGGCCCGTTGGGTCAGTGCTTAAAAATATTAGCATCTATCACTGCTTTCTATTGCACACCCAACCAGAAATGTCTGTGCGTTCCTCTGGGTGAGCAGCCCCAATGATGTTTAAAGATATTAGTTCTTAGGGTCATTGGTGATGAAACTGAACACTTTTCAACAGTGAGTGCAGGAAAACCCTATTATTTCACCTTTATCTGTCCACATAATGATTGAGCACTACCTTGCCTAACTTTCATACAGCTACACACCCCCACCTAAGCTGCCCCGATGTGGTCTCTTCAGTGCATTTCGTCATCTGACAAAAACAAGTGTGGCTGTGAATCGGTTGCAGTTTGGTGAGGTTAAGGAAACAAAACTACTTGGTCAGGTTTAAGCCACCTCCTACAGCACACTGACCACCAGAGCAATGGGTGGTTTAGCATCCTGTTGTTGATGGAGATAACAACCGTTTGTTACTCACTTTCCAAGAAAAACAGCTGGTGAACTTCTGGCGCTCGCTCTCTTGTATATTGATGAACGGCTCATTGCGTTTGCAAACAAAGGAAGCCAATTTTTGATTTATTGAAATACTGGACACACGTGGTTTCATATTATCAGGCAGGGTGTGGTGTAACATACTGTACAGCACATAACACCCCCACACATCATGACGAAGTGTCAGTTTTGAGTTTCAGGAGGTTACTGTGGTGCATGCATGGAGCGTGAGAGCATACAGCATGACATACATGCCATAGACAGGAAAGGAAACTTGCTTGTTTACTAACCACCTTCATGACGAGGACCAGTGTGTAGGATTTAGTGACATCTAGCAGTGAGCTCACCCCTCCAGGCATGTAGGAGAAACTACGGGTGGTGCAGGCTTCTTTAAACCAAATAAAACATCATAATTAACAACAATCTTTCTCAAAAGCAGTATCTCAAAATAATAAATGACTTTCCTATCTCAACATAAAGACTTACTATCATAGCTGTCTTAATAACTTAGTGTGTGAAGCATTATTTTCATAAAGTTTCTCATTATGATGACTTACAGGATCTTTTTTTTTTTATCATCATCAGACATGGGCTTTCTATAAGAAAGAGACGTTTCATAGCAGAGATGAGCCTATAATGTGGATCTGTCTGTTTCTCACAAGCCGCCTTTAACACGCCAAACAAGGCCGAGCTTGTGCGGGCCACGGCCACTTTTGTTTCTATTCCACTGTTAACAGTGTCTCCAGTCTGCGGTGTAGCTGCTTCACACACTTCACTGATACACCACAGAATTATAAAGAGAGATTCTGCGTCATGATCAAAGACAGTTTTTATATCACGTCGACACTGTCCATATTCACGCGCTCTCTCACTCTCTCTCACTCACCCTGATCACTCTCTCTCTCTCTCTCTCTCCATTGTCGTAGTGCATTTGTTTCAGTGATTAATCAGATGAGTGTCCTTTTTGTTCTGCAAGAGAAGCCATATTTCATTGTGTTGTGCAATTTTCTAGATGAATGTCCTTATTTAGAGACCTTAGCACTTCACTGAAATCTTTCATAGAGCATTTTTACTGAACAGATGTTCACATTTGTTTTTTCTTATTGTGAAAAAAAGAAGAAGAGGAATAAAGGTTGATGGCTGAGTTTCTTGTTTTGCCAAGCAAAGCAGGCAATTTTTTTAAAGTCTGAAAGAAAAAATGGATCGAGAACAGGTGTGTGATTGTTTTTTAGTTTTTGGGAGTTCTGTTAGAGTATATGTGTTGTTTGAATATAAATGGAGGATTTGGAGACTTTTCAAAAGGTCTGGGTTTATGAGGGCTTTGGTTCCACCTCTGGCTCCTGGTGCCCTACACAGTGCCTTCTGTAGATATAAACAGCTCATTCTAAGGTGACAAACATGATTCTTATTTTCAGCTGATTACTTATGAATATTATATTCCATTTCTGCCATATTCTGCCAATAAATTCCCCCTAAATATCACACACTGGACCTTAAATAAATCTGATGTAATAGTCTGTTCAATCAAGTACTCAAAAGACATTTTATTACACAATTTCTGCTTTCATTCCTATGGGCACTTGTCTCTTGGGTGGTCACTAATGAGTTTACATTGACCTTATAGTACTTTATGGTATTTTAACACATATATTCTAATGGGAACTTGTGAAAAATAGACCATTAGAACTTGATTACGCTTCTAAATATATATCCTTAAAGTCATGGATGTATGTACAGTGTGTTGTCTGCCTGTAAGTGAGCAGGAGAGGTAGGTGTGTGTGTGTGTGTGTGTGTGTGTGTGTGGAGGAGGAGGAGGGGGGAGGGGGAGGAGGAGAGGGGTCGTGTTTAAACCAATAGGCGCAGAGCAGCACTAATGTCATTCCTCGACGCTTTAACTTGGTGCCAGAGCTGCGCAGCGCTCAACGCTGGTGAACGTCCTTATCTCTCCGTCTCTGTCCACGATCATGCACTGAACGACTCCATCCATCGAGCTGATTCAGGACTCGAAACTGCGCTAAGTTGTGTTTGTTTGGATGCAGTCCGGATGCCTCCAGAGTCGTGATTTTATCCTGATATAAACGGAATATTCAAGCCCGAACCCCGGACCAAGTTGTTGCCTCTGAGAGGTGAGTGTCACGTTTTTGGCTCAGAACTATTTTCTGACTTTCGAAATGTTTCAAGATTACTGTTCAAGTGCTCATATTGAGTGTGAATGTGGAGTTTTTCCAAGTAGATTTGTGCAGGCCAAGTCTAGAAGGGCTTGTTTTTTGCCTTCATCTGTTGGAAATCATCGTGCAGCAACAAGGCTTAAGAGATGGAATTGATTTGTTTCATGACCAGACACAGCAAAGCCAGAGGGAAAAGAGTTAGCTGAGGCTCTGTGAGACATTTTCCCTGAAGGAGAAGAGAAAAAAGTGAAACTGAGGGGGATTTTTTTTTTTTTTTTTTTTTTTTACTCAAGCTTGGAAAGTGCGTGTGTGTGCGTAAAGACGCAGTTAATGGAAGGGTTGCATTTGGGTTTCCAGATGTGTGAACTCAGCTGTTGCTTGTCACTCAGGTGGTCTGTCTCTCTCTCTCTCTCTCAGTCTGTCTGCTCAGAGTCTTTTCATACAGCTCTTGATCTCTTAACAATCACATCAGTGCGGACAGACCACAGCCCAGATCCACTGAAAAACATTACAAAGTGAAGCCACATCACTTCAGCCACACAGAGCAACTGACGAAGAAGAAGAAGGCATTTTCTCATGTTCAATCATACTTCAGACTGAAATCTAACTTTAAAACAATCTTTGAAGTGTTAGCCTTCAATCAAATTGTTTTGAGCTTGTGTGAGTGTGATTCTCTCCATATAATTCACAGATTTGTTCTGGAACTGACTTTTGTTTCATCTTGCATAAATGTGTTTTAAGAGCAAAAAGGAAAATGTTTGAACACTGAAAATAAGCCTTCTAGTGACTCTCAAGATGGACTTGTAAGTGCTGTGTTTGTATTGAGGCCAGTGGTGGCACCTAGTGGTGGAAGAAATTTGTAAAGATGCTGCAGTGAGAGCAGGAGCAGCAGGCTTTTGGATCTTCTGAGTCTTTAAACTCGAACAAACCTTTATTTACTGAATCTGATCTGTAGATTCAATTTAAAAATAATTCATCTTTGAAGTAGGGGAGACTGGGGACGGTTGCAACACTACTGGGATTTCTCTCAGTAAGTAAGAGACTATTTGGACAAACCAAATCTTACATATCTCCTAATTACCCGTACCATTTAAAGATAATTAAATATGAAATGAATGAAATACGTATTGAAAGGCAGATGTCAGATAACCTCAAACCTGGGGACAGTTGCAACATATTAAAATTCCATTAAATTTCACCAATGCCATTCTGTTTCTATATATATGTCAGCGTGAGACAGGAAAAAATAGAACAATTTGCAATGCAACAAACTTTAGTTGAACATGTACATTTGTATTTGGGTGAACTAACCTTTTATGTGCCCCTCAATGACCTGCGTATGTTGAAAAATATGGTTGTGTGGCTGTTTTGATTTGACTGGGGGACAACATGTTGAGGTAGAAGACTTGCTGCAACCATCCCCTGTTGCAACTGTCCCCGATCTACCCTACACTGTCAGTGTTTTGGAGTTTTCATGCCGTGCAGGCTTGGTCACTGCATTCTAATGACAAACTGCTGTGTAGTTAGCTGATCCAGGATGAGAGCAGCCGAGGATCAGGTGACTGAGGTGTGTTCCCCCTCTGTGGGAGGCCAGTCAGCCAGACTATGCTGCACTTTGCTGGGGGTATACGCTCTGCAATGCTAAGCCTTTGTTAATGAGTATGTATCTGTGTGTGTGTGTGTGTGTGTGTGTGTGTCCTGGTCTGTGTGTGGTACTGGGCGCCAGTGCTCATGGACCC
Source organism: Lutjanus campechanus (assembly GCA_027495735.1). Classification (NCBI taxonomy): domain Eukaryota; kingdom Metazoa; phylum Chordata; class Actinopteri; order Lutjaniformes; family Lutjanidae; genus Lutjanus; species Lutjanus campechanus. Next base: position 14,068 of record JAJHUR010081873.1, on the reverse strand, counting down.
GCATGTCTGTTACTTTGTATGCTTGTGTGCATACGTGCGTGTGTGTGTGTGTGAGAGAGAGAGAAACAGAGATAGGTGTTTGGAAGCAGGAGTTAAGCTGCTGTTAATTGGTCAGCCATTTGAACCACATGGGAGATTCAAGTCAGGCAGTAGCTGAAATGATCGGTATGCTTGGCTCGACTACTGCCTGCTATGGGACATAAAATTGATTTTATGCTTTTCATGGATGCTGAGGAGGGTCTTTTGTCTCTCTGGTTTATATAGATACAGTAACTTGTGAGCAGGAGTTGAATTAGTTTAAAGAAACTGTTGAGAAATACACCTTTTTGTTTTTGCATGTCTTTACGTTAATTGTAGCTAGAGCAAGCAGCCGGTTTGTGTAGTTTAAATACATGAGACTAGGGGAAAGATCTTGCTTCGCTCTGTTCAGTGGTTAAAAAGCTCACAAATGAACACATTATATCTTGTTCATTCAATCTACACAAATATGGAGTCTTGTCTACAGCGACCAGACGTCCCAGTTTGTCCAGGATTGTCCCAGTTTCCAGTTGGGTGTCCCATGTCCAGATAAATATCTGTAAACCACCAAGATGTCCCAGTTTTCAACATTCATAACCAAATTGTCCTGATTTTCAATGATACTTTTCAGCGCTTACATAGAAGGTTATGATGTTCTATCCCATCCATTATTACCCAACCCAATATAAAAACATGATGCACCACATGTCTGCGTTCAGCACTTTTTATCTATATGTGTCAATCATTCAATTTCTCATTGTCAAGGCTGTTGCTAGCTGGAGTCACAAGCAAGTATCATAGGCTATTACGCTTGCAGCTCTTTGTGACAGAAGCTGTGTGCTAATGGTTAGCTGACATGGAAGAGAAAGCTGACAAATATTCTGACATATAACCAACCATAAAACCATCAAATGTAGTTTTTACCTTACATTTTCTCTACAAAGAAAGCGAATAAGACTGTTTCCCAAAAGTCAACTCAGTAAGAGGCTTTTGTAGGCAGATTTTGTTGCATTTGGACAGGACCAGGCTAGCTGTTTCCCCCCCTGACTCCAGTTTTTGTGCTAAGCTACACTAACTGCTGGCTGTAGCTTCATATTTAGCATACAGACATGAGAGTGCTATCAATCTTTTCATCTAACTCGCCAAAAGAAAGCAAACAAGAGTATTTCCCCAAAGTCATCTCAATAAGAAGCATCAGTAGGCGGATTTTGTTGCGTTTGGACAGGGCCAGGCTAGCTGTTTCCCTCCCTGACTCCAGTTTTTGTGCTAAGCTACACTAACTGCTGGCTGTAGCTTCTTATTTAGCTTACAGACATGAGAGTGCTATCAATCTTTTCATCTAACTCTCCAAAAGAAAGCAAATAAGAGCATTTCCCAGATGTCAATTCAATTAGAGGTGTTTGTGTCCTTGGTGGAGAAGTTCTTTGGAAGGTTTTTTGCTAACTTAACAAAAAAACAAAGAGAGCCAGGGTGAAAAGGTTGATTTTGTTTAAACATGTCAAAGTGAGGAGCGGAGGAAGATGTTCGAGCTGAGGAGGATGTGAATCAGAGGGGAGGATGTGAAGCAGCTCTTGACGAGATGACCTTTGAGGTTTGAAGAAAAGACAGAGGATGACTGGACGTGTAACGTCATACAATTATGAGCCGAGCTTTGGCAGGAGAATTGGACAGATTATGAACGCATCCTTGACTTTTTGTTGCATTGCTTTTTCGAGGCCCCCGTTAACTTTTTTTTTCTTTGTATATGGACGATTTCTACATTGACAGACTCATCTTTCAGAGCAGAGAGTCTTCATCCTACAGTTCTGTCTCATATGCAACCCAGATTTTCATCCTCCAGTGGGGTTTGAGTGCCAGAGAGGAAATCCAGCCTGGAGATTGTTTTGATATTGTTGGACACTCTCCTGGAAAACCTTTTTGCTCTGCGACCGAGGGTGTTCTGGATTTAGAGCCATTGGCTCCTCGATTAAAACACCTCATCTGATCACAGCAGTAAAAATATTTGAAGAGCTCAAGATGTGCCGTGTTTCACCTTTTTTTTTTGTTTGAAGCTGAAGAGACTTAATCCAAAAGAGGATTGTCACCATTTAAAACGACATGGGGATGAATTCTGCAACTTTTGAGTGCTTAGTAATGAATATAGTGTTTTAGAGCAGTTCCTCACATACAGTGCATAGTATTAAAAACATAAACTAATAGTGTACACATTTTGGGTGTTTTGCTGCTGGTGGAATCTGGTTCAGGGGGGTCATGCAGCATTCACAGATTTCTTCTGTCCCAGTGTTTGACTTGGAGAGCAGATTGGCATTAGATTAAATAAATGGAACCAATAAGAAACATAAACATGAATGTGAAGTGTGTGTGTGTGTTTGAATGTGTGTATCTGTTTAAAAAAAAAAGAGAGAGAGAGAGAGACCTCCATCTATTAGCAAGTCAACACTGTCCTGTCTGTGCGCCTCCGTCAGGCCGATACCTCAGACCAACATGTGTACACACAAGCAAGTTTGTGCTGTCATACGGGAATTAATCGAGTGTGGGGTTGTGTAAATCATTCCAAACCTCAGAAAACACACCCTCACACACTCACACGTATATATACACACACACACACAGGCTACGCTTGCCAAGCAGCTATCCCCTGTAGTCGTGTGTGAAGGGCCAATCAGTGAACAGGAGAAACACAACAGTGAAGAATGAAAAACAGACATTTCTGGGAAGAACTGAGATAAAAAACAAAGTAACACTCAAAGTAATATTCTGACTTTTGTGTGGGAACCACCCAGTTATACCAGTTATCAGCAGTGTTATCACTGGTGCAGTGGGTGATTAAGTACAAATAGCGCTGGGAGCAACCTTGACTAAGCAAAAATCCAGAGCATTCCCTTTTCACAGCTTTTCAAATGTGAGGAATCACTGCTTTGCTTAATTTTGTGTAATTGTAATTGTACAATAAGGGCTAAGCATGAAGTTGCCCGCCGCCCCAAATAAATTATTTGAAATGATAAATTATAAACTAAAATGTAATGGAAGGTTTTGTTTAAGTCCTCCCGTCTATCCTGCTAAGTGGTACCACATATGGTACTTTCATCTGGTGGAAACTAGCGCTGTAGTGGCGGCCCAGTCAATCCGTGTGGTGCACTACTTTCGCAAACACTTCATCAGAGGTTAATTGATGATGTAACTGAGTAAATTACATGTGTGCCTGTGATCGAAGCAAATCAGAAAAGAGTCTTGGTGATGGTGTAAGTTTTTACTGTGGAAAACATACTGCCCTACCATAAAACACCTGCTTTTCGAATGGAGTTTGGTTTAGCGGTCTGTCCTCTTGAAAGACTGCTGGGACAGAGGATATTTTAATGTTAATTATTCACATAAATTAAGCTGACCCACCTTCTAATGATGAACCTCATAAACAGCATAAAGTAACAAAGGAAGTGGGACTAAACTTGACCGGTTTCCTACCTCTCTCAGCTCATTGTTAAAGTTTGTGTTGCACAAGCTACACACACACACACACACACACACACACTGCAATCAAAATTTGTTCAGGTTCACTCCTTGTCAGCTTGTTCATGTTTAAAGGAAATATTCCATGTAAATGGTGAAAGATAAGCTAATATTGTGTATTTATATTGGCCGACAGTAACCATAAAACATGGCTAGGCTGAGGAGGTGAAGGGTGCGGTGTGTAAGTGTGTGTGTGGGGGCAGGGACGGGAGTCCTTGATCTATGAACACTAATCGTGATCCTTGTGCTCATTGAGTGGTTACAGACCAAACCCTGCAGGCCGCATTGGCTCCACAAGCCTGGTATTATGGTCAGCTTGTGGGGAGGAAAAGTAATCCAGGGCTTAGAAGAATATCAGACGCTGAGTAATGGACTTGGAGAGGGAGTTGCACTCAACTCTGTGTTAAAACTTGCAGCGGAGCTGAAATAAAGTTGCCCGCAGCACTTGCCAAGCGATGCAAAACTGAGGTGTTGTTGAGAGTTCCTGACTCGTGCCTCCGAGTGAGAGTCGATTTGGCACCACCTTAATTACCTATACACACAGCTCTATTTGATGATGATTAAAGCCACTCACACACACAGATACACACACACACACCTGCCCAGACACTGCCAGTCGCCAGTCGCAGTGGTTATGGAGACATTAAAGGTGATGATTATTAGATGATAATAATTAAAAGGCTTTAAAGCTCAAGTAGAGGTAAACAGTATAGATAGAAGCACAGTCTCATATAGGAAGACAAGATTTCTGTGCCACAACCACGTAATTATTCCCAGTCAAATGACCACCCTGAGGCAGAACACAAATGATAGCTTTCAGTTTTGTTTTTGATTGGGAAAAACATAAAAGGTCTCCATAACAGATCTTGGTTTGTTGGGCGCTACATCACTCGTACAATATATTGCTGTTGTGATGTGAAAACCTAACCTCACTGTATGTTTGATGTTTGGTGGTTTTATGTTTTGAGTTCAGGGGATGTATTACAGAAACTTTCTATCTTAGGTCTTCAGATAAAAGTCTAAGATAGAATTTTCACCAGTTTGATATTATAGAAGCAAATTCTAACCTAACTTTAGGAATCTTATCTTATCTTTCTTCATTCTTATCTCAGGTTAGGATATCCTAAATACTCAATACAACGTCGCTTATCAACTTTTATGTCTGTTGCCTAGCAACTGACAACTTTTCTCATAGCGCTGAGTTAGTTTGTTGTTTTTTATCATTAAACATACTGGAATGTATATTGAAACAAAAAACTAAGCAAAAACAAGGATGGGCACTTAAGACAGATGAGTTATTGGTGTCGGTTACATCTGTAGAGAAATCCAAAGATGGTCATTTTGGGAAATTCACAACTTCCTAACTTGGGAGATAAAAGAAAGAGAATAGGCACATTCTCCGCTGTGTGTGGCATCCGTTGTGTACAATATATAAAAGAGAAGCGATATGGATCAAACAAGTCAGCTAACACGACTATTAACTAGTTAACACTAGTGTTTGCTAGCAGTGGCTAATGGTAATGTTTGCTAGCAGTAGCTAACACTACAGTTAGCTAGTTAGTAAGTTAGCTACTACTACAGGTGGAAAAGTGAAAATGGGGCAGCTTAACAGTGATCCTAAAATGAGGAGATTTTATTTAAGATTTCAGTTAGATGGGATGTTTGTGTAATACACTTTTCCTGCCTTAAGTCGGTGTAGGAGCATTGATTTAAGAACTGTTCATCTGTAAAAGATCCAAATTACCAAACATTTAAGTGATCTGTTAGTTGAACTTTCTATAATATGGCCCCAGACAGACCACACATTTCATAATGTCAAAAAATGCATTGCAGCAGAACCAAAAACAACTCTGCTGTTGTTAGTGAAAAGCTGACATTTTGGAGATACACGGTTTTTACATTCAACAGTAATGTTGTGAGCCTGGTGAGTGTGATCCAAACAGGGTCTTGTTCCATCAAGACAGTTAAAACTTGCAACTGTTTGCATCATGCAAAGGATATATTTTGAAAATGGTCCTGAAATGCAAATGACACCTACACTTTTTGGCATGAAAATACAGTATATCATGGATAATGGATGTAGGAAGCCATTATTGAGCCAACCTTAGCTAAAATATCTGTTTTTGAAAGCCAGTCAAAAACAACAGTTGTTTATATGTATTCTAAAATGTCTAAAATATACAGGGAAACATTCAGGAAAACATGGCTTGGCTCCTGTCTACCCTCCTTAAATTAGTCTCATGTGGTCTCATGTGTTGGACAGTGTGTTCCTGAGGCTAAGACAAGCTCCTGAGCAGACATTCAGTCTCAACTCAGGACTAATCGGAGACAGTCTGCTCTGTTCTCCCCCTTCCTCTCCCCGTCTTCTGCTTCACCTCTGTTCCAATATGCATGAAGCCTCAGATGACACAAGATGATCTCATGAATGCAACTCTGTTCTTTCCATGAACTAATCATCACCGATCCACTTCAATAAACAGAAGCAGATGAACTCGAGAAGAATCTTGACAAATTTAAGTTGCACAATTTCATGACGATATCTCTGCGATGAAACGTTTAGTTGACATTCATGTAAACCCTCAGCTGTTGGGTGGTCGTCTGTGTCTGCAGATGACATGCCCTATCTGTCACTGTATCTCCATGTCGCCTCACGCCATCCCAGAGGAACACCAGCCTTTTAATTCGCCCACAGGGGAAATGGCTCCATCCAATCTGATGCTACTAGTCAGAGTCAGGAAATGCCCTGTTGTGATAAACACTCTGTAAACGAGGGTGGGGAAAATTACAGGATTTTCACCAAATTCGCCAAAAGACGCACATTTGCTTTTGCTCCAACACTCGCAGGAGTCCTGCTTTGAGTTTGAAACACACATTACAGCTGCTACAGATAATATTGTCATAATGACAACCGATTAAATGACACTGTAAGATGAAATTGTCAGTAGAAAGTGTGACAAACCCATAGAGGATAATTGTCACCCAACTCTGTAGTTTCTTTGTGCTGCAGTTTTGCATCTTTGAGTTCATTGTATTGGTTTTTGGTGGTCTGCAACTTATTTTGGTTCAGTCTCATAGCTGTTTCCAACCACAGCAGGTAATTAAAAACCTCTAAAAACTAACTGTGCATCAGTTAGCGATGGGGTTGGACATAGAGAATGACTCCAAATAAGAATGCTTATTGATTCCGACACAAATTTCACTCTGGCCAGTTTCAAATTAAGCTGTGTACTGCAAACACCTGCCATGTATTGACCTGGCTTTCTGTCTGCGCCTATAGACATGGGAGTTGGATGCATGCATGTTTTCTCAGTTAACCCACTCAGCTGTAGCTAAGTTGCTTGACTAGCAGGTGAACAGCGCAAATTGTGTTATTCTTGTAACAATCACCTCAATTCAGCAAATGTTATCCTACAAAACACCTTCCAAAGATGAGATATTTCTCTTATCTTTACAGTAAAGTAGCCAGAGTAAACACCAAAATATTCAAGAAACCAGAGAAAAGACCATTGTCATTACAGTCAAGAAAGCTCTAAAAACTCACTGTGCACTAGTTAGCAACTAGCTTGAGAATATAGTGGAGCATTTAGCAGCTAACAAGCTAAATGTTTTCCTCTGGTGGTGGTGGAGACCAAAAACAGAGCTAAAAGAAGAGTGAATATTGAATTTACATTTGCCAGGTGGTCAAAAACTCTTAAAAGGTGATAATACGTCAGTGTTGTGTGCCCAGCCTCTTTCTATTATTCCTAAGTGACCAAAAAACTCTTACAGCAGGTTTAAATGACATTTGTTGGTACACAAACCATGCCAGGCATTTCTGGATGGCACGTACTTCTCAAAGGGAGACCTGCACTTTCTAATGAGAGGGAAACTGTCTTTTTATATAACCTGCCCTTCCATTAACAAGGCCCCAACTGCTGTTGTGCTCTGTGGCAAGTAATCAAGCAGCAGTGTATCCTTCAGCGAGGACGATTTCATCTCCCAGAGAGGGAGACCGTAACAGATATTCACCCGTGGTGGTTAGCTGATGAAAGCTCGGGGTTTTCCAGGCGCTCGTCGCAAAACCAATACAAACAGTGATTTGACAGTTGTCTGGGTTGTGGCACTTTGTGAGATTCATCCGCTCTTTTTTTTTTTTTGTCTGAGAAATGGAGCTTAAATTGGCACTTGCATTAATGAGGTAGTAAATAAATGTCTGTTGTGTTTACACTAATGACCTCGAAAACCAGACAGTAAACTGGGGGGCTAGGGTGTTCATTATCTCTAACCAGCCACCCATGAAATCCAACATGTGCGGGCTTGTTTATATGTGTATAAGCACATTTGCTTGTTTCCATATGTTTTTATTTATTCAGCACTTTACATATAGCTGGCAGAGTGTGTGAATGAGTGTGTGGGCATGTTCCCTTCAGAGAAAGCTCTCAAGAATCTTCCTCAGGGCCTTTTCAGACATCTGGTTGCGGATGGACAGCTTATACCTCCAAGTAATATGTCCAGTTAAGCCCCTGGGAGCTGCCGCTGTGCACATCACTACAACCCTCCTCCGGCTTTGCGTGGAACTTCGCTGAAACCCTATCGTTTGGTTCAGAGGGGTACAAATATGCTGTATATCCTTTTATACTACTTCCTCCCCGGTCCGTCTCCCATCTGTTGCAGATTAGTCTTCAGTGTGTGTTTAGAGAGCTGAGCCTGTCGCCGAGCGGGACAGATAATAAACCCAGAAGGTTTTAGTCAGAACTGTCAGGTAGGTCTGAATTAACAGAGAGGCCAACTGAGGATATAGCTGGCTGAGAGGAAAGACGAGGGGGGTCGTGGGGGGCTGCAGGGGAGAGAGACAGACAGCGAGAGGGTAAGACAGGCTCCAAAATTACACAGCGAGCCCACCAAACGGTTTGTCTGTTTACCCATGAACCTCAGGCCCGCTAGTCGAGGGTCAGTGTGGAATGCCAACAGCGGCTGCCTGGCCAAATTCAACCACAGTCCCTGGGAGAGGAGGGGAGGCAAACACCCCGCAAAACGGGCCAGTCACGCCACTCTCCCTGTGATAGTGAGTTTATTTAAGCACGGAGCTCAAAGCGACTTTCATATGGCACATAGCCTCGATATCTGTCGCCCTCGTGGCATCCAAACCCGCCACCAAAATGTTGCTGTGCTGATATCCCTAAGCTGATATCACTCAGCTGTTTTGTTATCTGTATCTATTCAAAATCTCTTGTTAGTCCCTTTTACACTGGACCAAAACCCTACTAATAACTGGCTCTTGTCTTCAATGCGAAAGGGTACAATTGGCATTCATTCCCAGGTCAAATGACTCTGCAGAAGTTACAGGTATTTATTGGCTGCCGATCGACAGTGATGGAAACATTTTTGCCCCTTTTCCAGTGAAGGCAATGAAGGCTTTGTTGCTTCCATGTGTGATTGCTACTGGAAAACAATGAATCAACATCCTATAAATTCTTCACACTAAATGTTATGTTGTGATCTAAAAGCTCTTATTATGAAGCACCAAAATCAGGAAATGTTGGGTTTTCATCAGCAGTAACCTAACACAACTCCTGAAGAGCAGAAAGCAGACATGAAACAGTAAAATACAGTAAAAAAAAAAAAACAAAAACAAAAAAAAGGTACAAGCTAGTAGGACTAACTTTGTACATCCAGCAGATACAGAGCAAGCTTAGCTGGAGTTGTGTTTGTTTGCACCTGGTGAATATGAATCCTATATTCACTCTCCTTTTATCTCTGTTTTTGCTCTCCACCAGCTTCTGAGAAAAAACATCAGTTGTTGCAGATAATGTACATCTAATTTTGGTGGAAAAAACAGTATCTGTCTCTCAATCGCTGGCTCAGTAACCCATATAAAGCTAAACAAAAAGCACCTTGGGAATCTGCTATTGGAACTAAAGGCTATATGGTTTCACACACACCCTTCCCTGACACTATGCTGCCTTGAGAACTGTGCCAGCCCCCTCCATGTAGGCCAAACTGCAGCCGGCGTGTGACAAAGTGCCCGAGGCTGCAAACTTGGTCAAACCCGTCGTTCCCAGCTCTTGTTGTGTTTCCAATGCTAAATTATGGGAAAGTGAGGGTGCTGGTTGTGTAATACACAGCCGGTTTGTGTGTGAGTGTGTATATGTGTGTGTGAGTCTGTGTTTGTCTGTTCCGCTTGACTGATGTGCCATCCCTCCAGGGTCCTGTCATTAAGCCTCTGTGTACACAACCCCAATCCCTGGCCTACATCTATCTCTTATTCAAAATTCATGGGGGATTCATACACAGACAGACACACATACACACACACACACACAACCACATACAGCTTTCCCATATTAAATGTGATGCAACATTCCCGCTCATCTTGCATGATATGTCATCAGATGTTGCTATTTTTACATTTACTTCTTTCTTTTTTGTTTTTGTATGAGTTTATTTTTCATTCGCGTTGCTTCCGTCTAGTTTGAGTGGCACAGCTCATTAAAAGCCCTGACTTATCTGTGTGTTTTGGCTGAAACGTGTGACACGCAGTAAATCAGCCAGATGGATACACAGATTGATGGAAGGGCTGCATGTAATGGCAATACCGATGCTACATCATTCCTAGTTCAGAGAATCACGGAGGCCAGTAAAAATAAAAAACAAGTTTATTTTTGACGAGTGCAGCTGGAGTGTTTCACTTTCATTTTTCTGGTTTCTTATCTTCTATTGTTGTCTGCCAGCCTTACATCTGCACTCTAATAACAGTTTGTTTGTGAGCATCTGGAATGTTTCACTATTTGTCTTTTAGTTACAGTTTGAGGGCCTTACATCAGTTGGCCCAGACATGAACACAGTGGTTTTCATACCGTTCAAGTGAAGCAAAACTGCAGTGACACGTACCTTTTTCCTGTCAACAAGAACAAGATGATCTGGTTCTTGACATTTTTCATTTTTATAATCAGCCCATCGCTCACCACTGCTGCAGCAGTTATAAATATCTGCCTGATCTTTCTCCTCTGTAGAGGATCATCATTTCAAACACACACACACTCCTTTCAGAGTTGCAGTTATAGTGACTTATGGGTTTTATTAAAGAAGGAATGCATCAGTTACAGATATCAAATTAGTGTTAGATGGGATGCACAAGACACACACTTTTTCCTTCTGTCTTTCAGACACACACATTTACTTAGGTCACTTTTGGGAACATTACTGACATTCATTTTTCATGGAGACTCACACTAACCCTAACCCTAACCCCTACTTGCCTAACCTTTTTCCCATTTGGGGACACAGCTTTTGTCCCCAACTGGACAAGTCATCCCTGATTACGTGGTCTTTAGTCTTAAATGTGTCCTTGAAGGTAGCCTAAGGCCACATTCAGACAGAATCAGGTGTTGTGGCAAAAACATCAGTCCTGTCATTCATTTGAATGGTGGTAGTCTGTTTAGGCTGCGGCTGTGGGGGACGCAAGGGGTGCCAGAAAAAGTCATGCAGCGGCATGCAGCAGAAAAATTGAAACAGAGTCAAATTTTGGAAAAAAAACGCAACCCGATATCACACTGCAGTGGCTAATCACGTAAGCAGGTGATCAGACTGCTCTGGGCTGAAATATCACTGAAACCAAGCGCCGTCCAGGCAGAGTTCTTGGACCAAACGATGGTCCAAGTTATGTCCTCGCTCTGTTTATGTCATGCACCCAGCTTTGATAGTTTGTGCTGCAAAATGGTGACACCAAGAAGCTTCTTTTGGCTTGTGTTTTACAGAGATAGAGTGCAGTGGTGGGATATTAGGCTGAATGAGGTGAGGGAGCGCTGGTAGCAAGAAAGTTGGTAAATCAGAGGAATAAGATGTTATTTTCTGATTGTTTCACAGCAGTTATGTTGTCAGCAAAAAGAAACACCCCACACACACTGCTGCACAACCCTGCGGCTAATCACTGCAGCACCTAGCACACTTTACTACAATGACAATAGGTTTCCATTGTTTCCTAATAGGTATTACAGTTCTGTTATGGTGTTTCTCATGTATCTACTAGTTCCTCAGTGAAGTGGTAACAGTGTGTGAAACATTTCCCTTATTTCATGCTAATTCCTGGTTTTATAAAGGATTTGTCACACTGTGGTCAGTGGAGCGTGATTCTGTTTAATGTAGCTGCCTAATTTAGCTCCACTCATCATCAGAATCAGGTTCATTGCCAAGTCACATACAAGGAATTTGCCTTGGTATATTGGTGCATAGCAATAACCATAGTATGAGAAAAAAATAAATAAAGATCAAAGTAAGAACTGCAAGCCAAGAAGCATAAATAGAGAAGATAAAATTGATAGGTAAAGTCCAGGACATGTGTTAATGTAGACTCACCTGTGTTGTAAAATATGACTAAACAAAAACGAAGAATTCATTAGATTTGGCAGGTAAAATGTTTGTATGACCATCTCAAATCCTCGGATGTGCTAGACCAAAATATAAACACAGTAGGGAGAACACTGTGTACACTGTATACAGCTGCCAAGGTGTACCATTTATTACTAACACCATGGACTGTCTGAAGAGTAGTGACTTGAAATATCATGTGTATATGGGGTTACTAAAACAAACAATGGGCCGCAGAAAGAATACAGGCCCAGCAAGCGATAATCATAGATTCTTTCCTAATGTTATCAGCAATAATGTGGTGGTTAATGCAAGTAATACAGTTCTGGAATGATAGATACTGCACAGTGGAATAAATTTGTGTACATATCTTTTTGTCTTAGAACTTTGTCACCATTATTTTGAAATGCAGGGTAATATATTTCATCATCTATTATCAGTTGTTTTTTCCACAGTGGATACACAGCCCAGTTGCCTGATGAAACGGTTTGCATCCAAGAGGATACTTTGGCTTGGCAAGAGATTTTAGCCTACAGGGACCATCTAGACTTGCATGCAGTCCGATTCAGGTAATGACACGTATTAAGCAGTTTAAGTGAGGTAGACCCTGCCAAATCATGAAAAATAATGATAATGATAAAGTTACCTCTAGACATGTACTGGAAAAGCCTCTGTACTGTTTTTGACAACCCCATTTATCCCTGAAATAGCATAATTCCTCAGCATACTCTAATCAGCCTGTGAGCAGTGAATGGATTTACAGAAAATCCACTTGATCGTCAGTGTAATTGGCTACATATGCACAGACATAGGGAGAACCAAAAGTACAATAAAGATTGACAGATGCACATGTAAGGCTGAACAGTAGCTGCATTGAAGCAGCGATTATTTTCATTTTGAAATGATTTATCCAAAATAAGATACCTACTATTTTGGAGGAGAATGAATGTAACATTCAGTAGCATCTGTTGGATGGACGCCGGTGACTGGAGTCAGCTCCAGTTTCCAACCCTGAAGCAGAACGCTTTATTGATATAGTGAGAAAACACAAACACTGGCTGCAGATGCAAGGTCCATGTGCAGTGGGTAAACTTTTAAAAGAACTCAAGTCAGGAAACACTACATGCCTTACACCAAGCCAAAAGTTTAAAATGTATGTTGTTTAAAGTGTGCCATGAATCAAGTGATTTCCCTTCATCCTCTGAAACAAGTAAAGTTCATTCCCAGCAAGTCCAAGTCCCCAGATTCACTTTGTTCAAACCGATCTGACAGCATCCAATCAAGTTGCAGGAGAGAACCATGAAGTTACGTTACTGAGGGGCAGCTGAAAACAAATCATAGCAAAGATAATTTTGTTTGCATACAAGAACTATAAGGAAGTCACCAAAAAACCAATTATGTACAACATGCGGGTCAAAACTTATATACAGAGATACAACAACTTCCAGAACCAGTTTCCACATGTAAAAGAAGTTATACGCTGATTCATGCTTTGGGGCACGTAAACACATTTGATCAAATCACTTTATTTAGCGTCCATATAAATAGTTATGTTGCAGTTTCTAATTAGAATTATTTCAATCAGATATATTGTCGATACAGACATAGCTAGTGAGGCTGGAAAATCTATGACTCATTTAAGACTTGAAACTTAAAGTTTAGGACGAGTCAAGTTTGAAGTCCTAAACTTTAAGTTGTCAGTCCTGACTTGGGACTTTAGTGCAAAGACTTGAGACTTACTTGTGACTTGCAAAACAATGATTTGGTCCCACCTCGGTCAGTTAAAGATATAAGCTGAGAATGTTTCTATTTACACACGTCTCCTTGTGGCAATGGGGGAAAAGTCACAGATCACCAAAGTCATTCAGGTTCATCCTTTGGGCACCATAAATGTCTGTACAAAATTTTATGGCAGTAATTGTTGAGATATTTCAGTGTGAACCAAAGTCGTGAACGGACCCGCCAACCAACATTGCCCCAAAAATTGATAAATAAAAAAATGGACTGCCCACTCTGCATGTTACTTGTAAAAAGTCAAGTTCTGAACAAGAAGAACCTTGACTGAAGCTTCCCAACCCCAATGCCTACCTATAAGCTCCCATCACAGGTACTTGACAATTTCCTGCATTTTACAGCACATTTATTGCCGCTCCTATTGTCCCAGAGGTGTGTAGGTAACACCCTGCGGCAGTTAACA
>JAJHUR010081867.1:0-11702 GCA_027495735.1 Lutjanus campechanus | reverse complement strand
CCCAACTTTTTCACTCATAATTTAACTGTATTTTATCTATACATCTAATTTAGTTATTTTCCTCAGTCCTGAAAACTTGTGGTCCTTATTTATGCCCAAAGAATTTGACATTTTTACAGTTGTGCCACAACAATCCACTTATCCTTTTTCTTCAAAAGTGATCGTCTCCCCCTGGTTTTTAGAGGTCGGCATGACCTGCTGCTGCAAGAAAAAAACAGTCACTCCCCTTCTCCCAAAAGACATCTTATCTGTTGAAAGGCTGCCTCATGTCTCCCCCACTTGCATCCTTCTACTTCACACTTACTTTGATGGCAGTGTGACTCCTGGCTTTGCTGGAACATCTTTCACATCATGTATCATGTATGTATGTAATGTGATACACATTGATATGAAACCTTCTTTCTTTTTTTTCTTCTTTTTTTACAGAACATAATGTAAATTGTTTTTATTTTGTAGTTTTATTAGCTGCATCCTGTTTAAATAATTGTATTTTGTGCCTTTTTTAAAATTATAGATATTTTACTATTAAAAATACAGGTGAAAGTTCACTGTTTCAGTGCCGTTTCAAGTTATTTTGGACAATAAAGTGCAAACTGCAAAACATACTCCATTACATATATTTGTCACCAGTCTTTAATGACCTTATTTTTGGCATCACTGCAAAAAATGTGTCTATGTACATCCTGTATGAATAATATCTATATAGCTGAAGTATGGATATCAGCATTTTTACTCCCTAATATCACTATTGGCACTGGTCCCAAAAATCCAGCATATGATGACAGTGTGATCATCTGAATGAGCACTCACCATTCAGGTCTGTGAAGCCAATGGAGAAGGTGCTCTCTCTTTGCGAGGCAGCAACCACATCTGGTGCGTCCGCCGCAGGCGCTAAACTCTGCAACCAAGTAATGTTAAGCGGTAAATTAACAACATCTCACTGTCTTGTCCACACCCATAAATGACGGCTGTATATTGTGAAAAATGAAATGATTTAAAATATATTTTACACACAGGTCATGTCATTGACAGAAGCAGTTTACAGTTTATGGTGTCAGATAACACTTGTAATTGAAGAGCAGCCCCAAAAAATCAAAGTGAGCCATATGTGTCCTTGAACTCCACTGAACTGAACTTCAATTATGTTACACAAGCCTGTTATTTATCAGTGATTTTGTTTCCCCGCACTTTATCAGGCTCTGTTTTCAAGCTGTAACAGTAATAGAGAACACATTGCACTAAGCTCACTGTATGCATACACAATAAATCATATGTCAGGTCATTAAGAAAAACTGATCTGTCAAAACTGTGATGCACAGTCTCTCTTTCTGTTTTGGAACAAGCTGTATAAATCAGTGAATTTGTGTCCCTATTAAAGAAACTGAATATCACAAAGAAAATGGCCGATATCCAAACTGCAATTTTGTAATCATTAACAGAAGTCTCCACAGGCTCAATCATATTCTATAAACAAGCCGGGCAGACTGCCAACCTGTACACAAAATGATGCCTGCCGGCGTCGAGCTCAACTCCGATGACTGTGTCTGAAAACACATGTCGTCATGCTGGAGCTGCTGCCTAAATGACACCTCCGAGCTCCTCCAGTCAGGGATGAAAAACACTCCTTTTTATCGTCTGGCTCCAAGGCAGAGAATGGACCCAATCAAGGCAATAAGTGGAATTACTTCAAATCCTTTTGTTTCTCAGACTCGGGGAGGATCATTGCTTTAATCAAAATGCTTTTCTTGCTAACTCTGGTAATAGTCTGCGGAGTGGTGTTTGTCACTGTGATGGCTTTCCAACAGGACGCATGCCAAAGTGACATATAGAGCCTTTTTCTGGCACGCTTGACGTCATGTTTAAAGATTGATCCCATTCACTGGGCTGCACTCATTTAGCTTACAAGGAGAATTTTGAAATGGACAGTAATGATTTGGGCCTCAGGCTGAAGTTGCATCAGTTAGAAGTGTGTAATGTTTTTCTTGGCGGGCCGCAGTCATATGATGAGCAGCTTATGTGCGCTTAAGGGAATCTGCAGCGATCGCCCACGGTCTGATCCAGATGCGATGACTTCACATCTCGGTGTCGCCTTTACATTTTTCTGTCTGATGCTCGGTTTCAAAACAAAGACTGCCATGTGTAATCAGATAATGTCCAGATTAGGGAGGTAAACATTCAGTGATTTGTCTGATTCACTTCTTGTAACCTGCTCCTACTTCAAAAGCACTGATGGGAACATTCAGAGTGTAAAGAGGGTAAGAGCTTCAGCTCATCTGGTCATGTTTTGAGAAAGAATGCAGCTAATGTTTGATATCACACTGCTGTTTCTCACAATTCCAGATTAAATGTATGATGGGATATACACTGATCAGCCCCAACATTAAAACCACTGACAAGTGGATTGAGTAATATTGAATAATATATCTTGTTATGGCACCTGTCAAGAGGTGGGATAATTCGGCAGCAAGTGAACAGTCAGTTCTTGAATTTGATGTGTTGGAAGTAGAGATGTTCCAATATCACTCTTTCCTCCCTGATACCTAAACTTTGCGTATTGTCAGAGTTATTGTCAAGACCACCTAAACCGAGACTAAATCAAGACCAAGACCGGACTGTATTGAGACCAAGACAAAACCAGGACTTTGAGCGGTCAATACCAAGACCAAGGCGAGATGAGACTGAGTCAAGACCATGTGCTTCCCTGGCTCCCTCACCTAAGAGAGGGAGCGGTACGGCGGTGTGCAGCGTTCATGTCAGGGCTGACATTAGTGTAAGGCGGGCTTCTCTTTGCTTTAACAATAAACTTACTTGTTACTGAATTAAACTACTGTAGGGCTGTGGGTAAAGCAAGAGCACGGGGACAGCTTCGTCTGTGTACCTGTTTTGGTTAATAAATCACATTGTATCGGGTCAGTGTATAGACTTGCATACTTTCAGGCAGTATCAGAGGCATTTCTCGATTCTAGTCGGAGGCAGGAAAAATGGGCAAGGATAAGGATGTGAAAAACAGGGTAAAAAAAATAACAGGTCTTGTGAGGTGTTCCCAGTATGCAGTGGTTAGTATGTACCAAAAGTGGCTCATGGAAGGACAACCGGTGAACCAGTGACAGGGTCATAGGCCCCCAAGACTCACTGATGTGCATGGGGAGCCAAGGCTAAGATATGTGATTTGATCCCAAAGAAGATCTACTGTAGCACAAGCTGGACTAAACTTGTGAAGATTTTACCTGCTAAACATCAGCATGTTAGATTGTTGATATTAGCATTTAGTTCACAGCATTGCTATACAACTCACCTGAGAGAGGTGATCCATCTCCCCAAGCAGGTGACTGAACATGGCATCTATGTCGTCCATCTGAGAAATGAAGAGCAAAACACTTTCAGCGGCAGTACAGGGATTAAACACACAATGTAGATTAGATTATGTGGTAGATTACTGGAGGCTACAACAGTAGCATCAGGAACTGAAAAACTGTCATTTCAGTTCAGTTTGAATTCAGTATTTGAAAAGTTTCACATGCAGCAGGCAGGAAAGTTGAGAAATCTATTGAAAAGCCTGCATGAGGCCTCCACCAGACATTTTTGTGGCATGGAGATACAAACAGTCTTGGACACATGCACCCCCTCATACACAGTTTGGATATGTCTGTCAGAGCTGTAAAAACAGGAACTATATACAAAGAGTGCTTAATCGGTCACCACAAAATAAACAGAAATGTGATCTCTATTTCTAAATATGTTCAAAGTCACTAGCATGACTCTGCAAAGCTGTTTTTATCCTATTCCACCAAACATATTAACTTCATCTACTGTGGAGTGAGGCCACAGTCTGTCACAGGTGAAGAAACCAAACAACCCTCAGTGATCATGACTTAAATCCCATCCGCAGTACAAACAATTCAGGAATAATTTGCTGATCAGCTGAAAGACACCCTGTCAGGAGATGACGAGCGGTGTGGTGGTTTCCTTGAAAACATCTTGTCTCGTCACTTAGATTTATTAACTAAAAAGTGAACTATGGATGATAGCTCAAGCCAAAGTGCGTCACATTCTTTGCATCAATAACTGACCATTTATGAAAAAAAAGGGGCTTCATTGAGATCAAAGATTTTCATCAGGCAAAAACTTTGAGGAACTCATCGTCTGGGTTTGTCCATATGGACGCGGCACTTTGCCAGCTATGAGGGTCAGAAATACAGCTTGCATGTGGAGCGGCTTTAAAAGCAAACTGAAGAATGAGCCATCTGCTTCTTGCCAACTCTTTGAGACTCTTGCTATATGCGGTTGTCATTAACAATAGATATTAATACGCCGTGAACCCACAGCGGCATGTATAGAAACCAGAAACAGTACATGTAGAGACAGAGGAAACAACAAATGTAGAGGCGGTGCTGACGGTAAGAGTTTAATACAGAGAAGTTTTCTGATTCTTATCTGCATCACTTCACTTCACATCAAGTGACATAAACAAGGTTGACATGATGCAGTCAACATATTGAGAAGCAAACATGAACAACTGTCTAAACTAATAACAAAATACAGACAACAGACTGCCTACATGAACTGTCCTGACATTTAAAAAGATGATATAATGTTTTTTGCAGCGTGAATGATCTGTATACATTAGACGTCAATTCAGTCAAATCGAAAATCTGATGGAGTCGACGTATTGCAGAGTTGATAAAATGTTACATTTTTCATTTCTCAGCACAGTTGTAGTGGGACGGCCATTTTATTCTTTTTAAAGTTTCTAAGAATCCTCTTAATGCTGATCAAACAATACATATTTAAACCATATTTCTTTTTTAGCTTTAATTCCAAAAAATTGGAATTAGAGTGTCGGTATTAACAATTTTGAAAGTTTTTTGTAGGTCATGATTAGAACAAATTCTCAAGAATGTGTCACAAATAAACTAATGTTGTGCGGCACCACTAGACATCAGTGGATACAATTTGTTTATAACCATCTTAATATGAGCAGACACATGTTTGATCTTCATAGCAGGCTGTGTCTGTTTCTTCATGTGCTAACAACTTCTCACCTCTGGCATTAATTATATTTTATGAAATCATATTTTATAATGTTCGTGCTTTGTTTTCATTCTTTTCTGTATCTCTTTAAGCTCTTATGTTATGTTTTGAAGCTAAATTCAAGCTTAATTCTGTCATTCATTTACCATGCTGCACTTCATCTATCTTAATGTTCGGTTTTCTTTCTGCTCAGTGGATGCTGGGAAAGACTCCAGCCTTTAAATTAACCTATAAACACAACACTGACATTTTATACTTTTTAAAGTTACATGATGATCATTTGGAGTCGAGTCTGGCCAGCTAGAGCTGCCAAGTCAATAGGAATCAGACGGAGAATCAGTCAACTGAGTTTCTTTAAATCAAGCATTATTTTGTTATTTTTTTTGTCAGTCTACATTACAATAACAGGATAAAACAGATAGAAGTTTACAATAATACACAGGGGGAACATTTGAATGAAGGATTATACGCAAGGGGAATCGTAAATATATTTTTATATTAGCCAATGCACTGAGACAGTGAAAAAAGTTGTTGGTAAACCAGTTCCAGCTTTTGCTTATTAGCTGCTTCATTGTATGTGTCAATGCAACAGCATGACAGGCTGTAAACTTTATAAACTGAGTGTCACAAATCACCACAAAACTATCTGTGATGGAAGCGGAGTGGAAGTGAAAGAAATGGAGTGCAGGTGACGCACAGTCAGCCGCTTCAGCAACTCCAGCGCTCCATGTGTGCTGGAATTTTATACCTGAACTATGAGCAAGGAACATAAGCAAAATATAAGCTACTCATGTTGTTCATATCTCCTCTTAGCTCGGCCAAAAGCAGGGAAATATCTGCCTCTTTACCTGCTAAATGTTCCATTATGTTCATGAGCTAGTTGCTAACTGTAGGGGCACCTTAGATGGCACTTCATCATGTTTTCTTCTCAGGAAGGGCATCCCACAAGGAATTTTCCCATGTTTTCTTCACTGGAAGTTCACTCTAAAGGGCACTTTGTCATGTCTTATTTACCATAGGGGCATCGAAAGGGGCACTGAAGGGGGGCACTCGCAGAGACAATCTCTCCTCTAAGACTGCCCCATCTTTCACTTGGACCACACTGTATACATATCATCTGAGAAAGCCAATGAATTCTTAGAAGTGAAAATCGAGGAGGTGAGTCTAAATATGCGACGAGCACAGCAGACATCTGTTTGGCTTTGTTTAACTTTACGCTCATATATTTCATACATTAAATCTGCAGCTCGAGGTATGCAAAGTGCATATACAGCCCTGTATACACTAACTCATATGTGTTGTTTGAGACTTACATACATTTAGAGCCTCTGACACACTTTTTATTGCTCTCTGTACCACTTGTTCTTCTTCATACACATATATGTTTTTTATATATATATATATATATACGCATGCAGCCAAATGTGCATATACACACACAAATAAAAAAGAAAGAGCAGCGGTATACAGTCCTGGCTGTGCTGTTCAGTCTCATTCTGTGTTTATGCTGAACAGTAAACAGACCATCCATTAAACTGTAATGAGGTAGAAGGGGAAGACTGGAGAGGATGGTAGTGAGCTAAGTATTGTTTCCATATGAAAGTGAAATTTTTGGATCAAGAAAGTGAACTTCACCTTTGTGGCCTCTTAGGACTTCTGCCTCACACATGTGAGAGTCGAGCCTCACTTCTGTATCCGTGACTTCTTTCTCACAGTAACACGCACATCCATAGGTGTATCCGCTGTCAATATTAATTACTGGTACTTGTATTTACACTGCCGGGCGTGTGCTCATCGGAGCGTGCATTACCAAACCACATTTGTTTATGAATTCCATGCGCTCATCAGGCATGTCAGATTTGTTGCTGTCGTCTCCTGCTGTGGTCTCACACATCAACATGACGAGGAACCGCCGGGAGACAGACAGGCAGGCTAACAGGCCGACGAGCCAAAGCCTGAGCACAAAAGGCGATTTATTGAGACTTATATGCATGAAGGGAATCAGAAAGCATTGCCTGCTGACAGTAAACCAACATGTTTTCTCTTTTCTTGTGGTCGAGAGCTTCTTACTGTTTTCTAATTAGTTGCACAACCATCCATTGGCTGCTCTGGGAGGACATGTGTTTGTCCTAAACAAAGCTGATGTGGCTGCTCAAGTATTTAACTCTTCAAGAGACTAACAGAAGGAAGAAATATATGTATTTTTGCACTATAGGTCCAGATGTGACATTAGCATGTTTACATTTTATTGTTTTACTATACAGTTGCCATAATACATGCATATAAACTCATAGCATGCATATAAACTCATACACTTCTTTAGCAGAGCATTCATTATCATATACTATCAGATAAAATTGGTTCTTCTTACCTCGTCTCTGTCTTTCACACTTGGGAACTCAGACAACACTCAGGGGTTTGTCTATAAGTAACCACTGATGCATGTGACGCTGCTCTGCCTCTGCACATATCAGCTGAAGTTCCTGAGAAATCAGGAAGTAGATAAATGTCTGGTCAAGCATAGTGAGGTTAACTCTTCTAATTGTGTTGCATATCTGCAGTGTTGTGGTGCTGCTAATGATCTTAATATACACTGCCATTTTTTAATGAGCTCAAGTAAAGTGTTTCTGTTGTGCACACAGCAAGTTTGTTCTCTTGAATTGTGTTCACAAATTTGTTCAAATCTGTGTGAGCACTGCTTCTTCACTAATATAATCCATCCACTGGGCAGGTGAGGCCTATGGAGATGCTGATCAAACAGCAGGATTATTGCACAGGTGTGTCTTAGACTGGTCAGAATCAAAGGTCACTCTGAAATGTGCCGTTTAATCTTGTGGGCAGCTAAAGATACCTGTTTTTTCACAGAACGGAAAAGTCATGACTCAAGCTACTCTGCCTCTGACTGGCTAGTTCTCATGCCTTTGTTGGGTTGGTTAAGTATAGACATGAGAGTGACTGGTTAGGGTAAGAATATCAGGGTGCACATCCACTGACAGCTGACTTATCACTTTTCTAAACTGGTCGCTAGCTTTCACCGATTTAAATGCAGAAACCAGCTGGGATCATCATCATTGAATTTCGTATGACTTGACTTAAGACTTGCTTGACCTGAGCAAGGACTTGACCTGCTTGATTGTACCACAGAGACTTGCTAGAGATTGCACACTGGTGACTCACTTCCACCTCTGGAAATATTAAACCTGTTTAGTATTGGCATGTTAGCATTATTAGCACATTAGCATTTAGCTCAAAGCACCACTTTGCCCAGGAGAGCTGCACAGAGCTGCAAGCATGGCTGTAGACCTTTGTTCAGTTTCATTTTTTGTCTGAAGTACAATGTGGTGTTCATTAACAAACCATAAATATGGAGTCCATATCCACTTGATGCAGATGGAGTATAGGTTTCTTGGCCAAAGGTCAAAGGTCAAGCTCACTGTGAGCCAGGGCCACAGCTCCGAGGGGGCCCCACCACCAGCTGCCTCGGGAGGCCTCCTCGTGCTGCCGAGCAGCAGGCCTCCTCGTGCTGCGGAGCAGGTCAGAGGAGGCCCTACCGCCAAGACAGCTGCCTCAGGAGGCCTGCCTGCCTTTTACTGTCAATAACTGGATGGTTTGACACAATTTGTTTTTTCATACTCACTCAAATTTGTTGAACAAATTCTTTTTGCCTCTGCTGTTGTTTTATCTCCAGATTTACACCAGTCCTGGTGTTTTCTGATCCATTCTGTGTTTTTGTGAGAAACATTAGTTACTGACCTTACTCCAGGACTCCATAGCCTCCAAAGAACTAAACCAAAGTTCAGCCACATACATACTCCTGGAAGAATCTATGCTCTGTCTGTGAAACCTGCCCTTTAATTGAAAATTAGCTTAATTTGTTAGTGGAATTTTGTCATAATTAGGATATGAATTCTTGAGTTATGGGCTAAAACATGTTTCGTGAGGTCCCAGTGACCACAGTGATCTTGACCCCTGACCACCATCAGTTCATGTGTCTTTGTGTCTAGTTGAACTTGAGTCCAAGTAGATGCTTGCATCAAGTTTGTAGAGATTCCATGGAAGTATTTTAGAGATACTGCATTCACAAGAATGGGATGGAGGGATGTAAGGTCCCAGTGTCCTTGACCTTTGACCTTTGACTACCAAAATAACCATTACCAATACCAATACCATTACATCACAGTTCCCTTTGAACTGAGCACTTTTGTTCCCTATTCCCTTCAAAGGGGAACTTCTTGACCATCAGAACGCAACCTTGGACTTTTGGTGGTCAGAGGACAAGGCCACAGTTTAGGTCATAACTCAACAATTCATACACCAATTATGACAAAATTACACACAAATATCTGCCAGGATAAAACGACGAGGTGATGACATTTTGTACTCAAAAGGTCAAAGGTCAGCTTCACTGTGGCATCATAGTGTCCAGCGCTCTATCAGTCCTCTGTGCTGCTCTGTAAAAACAGTCTCTACATGGAGACTGAATGTTTCTCACCAGAAATGATTAACTTTAATCAGACATGCGACTGTAACTTCCCTTTTTTTGGCAAAATTATTGTGAGGCAGTGAATTTGGATCTGCACTCTTCTGTGTGACTTCTTCTAGTTATGAAGTTTTTTGGGTTTTTTTTAATTATTATTTTTTGGGCTTTTTTGCCTCCATTTGGATAGGACTGGTGGAGATATGACAGGAGAGGGGGGCAGAGAGAGAGAGGGGATGACACGCAGCAAGTGGGCCGCAGGCGGGAGTTGAACCTGCAGCCGCTGCAGAGGACCGACAGCCCCAGCACACCCCACCAACCGAGCTACCCTAGTTAAGAAGTTTAAGAGACATGTGAATTCTACAACAGTAACTACAGTAATTCTACTTTTTATGATGCTGGGGGGAAAAAAGAAGATCCTGTAAGAAGTAATGAATGTGAACTAGTTCATTTTAATCTCTGTGAACTGAACTTTGAGGTAGCTCTTTTTAAAGTGTGCACAACACTGAGAATGGGGAGACGTGTCCTTATAGTGTGATAACACAACTGTTGTGGCAGCAGACATACTGGTGATAATAGCACCACTAGAGCAGACAGTGACAAATGTGTCAAGTCCCACCGTGTGAAAACAACAGAGCAAACACATTATCTGCCTCATGAAACTCTGACTGTCTTGTTGTGGTTATGGAGAGTTTTGTCTCCTCTTAAAGGGACAGTTCACCCCCAAATCAGAAACACGTATTTTGCCTTTAACCTGTAGTGCTGCTACTTTCTCTATACCATAGAAAGAAGATGGTTCATACATGAAACTGCTCAGAACAAGGTCTGTGGTTTGTCTTGTATAATTGGGCAGTGGTGGACTCAAGCTTTCTGAGGGGAAGGGGTGAAAAAAGTGCACCAGCTGTGTGCAGTGGGGCTACAGTGTGCCAAAATTTGTGATGCATGTGATTTAAAGTACATCAACTACTACACCTCTAATAAAAACACACAGGGAACTATTGGCTATGGCACTGCATCACATTTGGAAGGGCACTCTAGAGAACATGGGGGCAAAAAGAAAGTACTCTTGCAATGTTTTCTCAGAGGCCACCGGTGTGATTTCTGTAAAGAGACACTGCGATTGAGTTTTGAGTTTACAAATGGATTTTCTGGCACCTTGAGTACCACAAGCCAAGTGAGACCTACTTCCATGATATTTGAGAGAGGGTGTCTCGATGGCAGATATCTCCAAAACTCTGCAACTCACACCAGAACAATCAAGATGAATAACCTTGTGGCACTACAGGCCAGAAGACAAGGGTGTTTTTTTAAATGGATTTTAGGGTGAACTGTCCCTTTAAGCGCAGAATTGATGTCAGTAGCTACACTCAGAACCATGTGTGGTCTCACTTTACCCTAAGTGAGTAAATGAGTAACTATCACCTGCTGCATGTGCGATATGTATGTGCAGACTGCAGAACCCTTCAGCAGTCTTTTTTAGAAAATCCCAAACTCAATACATTCATTATGGGACTGTTTATAAGCATTTCTGAATGATTCATAACAAATTACTGCTAAAAGGTGCAGGATTTATGCACTGAGTTGCTTATATTCAGTGTGTGTGTGTGTATGTGTGTGTGTCCCATTTTGCCCTGAAAATGACAAGAGGGAAACGTTTAAGAGTTTCTAATGTGGGTTAAAGCTTTAATCAAAGCCACGTGGGGTCAGGGAAGGGAAATGAGAGTGGTAATAAACTGTAATAAAGTTTACATTTTACAGGAGAGGCAGTTTTGGCCTCAGCTTTACAATATCATAGAGTTTGCAGTCCTCCTTCAACAGAACAGATCAAAGCTCTGACGCCATATAAAGCAGAGATTTCTAATTCTGACCGGGTTTATTAAAATCCCACAGGGCAGATCCTGTCATCAAAATAAATGGCAAAAATAAAAGGAAATAGGTTATAAAGAAAGAGCCATTTGCCCTTTGAGTGATATAGTAACATGTGAAAAACTCTATAAACTAAATCTGAACAGTATGAAATTCCGCGGGACCGTTTGGAGCTTCCCGTGAAGTTCTGCTAACTGTGCACACAAATGTGCTTAGTTATGACCCGCCGGGGTGTGAGAATAGAAATAACATTAAATAGTCCAAATATCTACCACATGCACAGCTTCAGTGGGAGTGGGGTGAGTCGGCACAGTGGTATGTCCGGGAA
>JAJHUR010081864.1:0-43412 GCA_027495735.1 Lutjanus campechanus | reverse complement strand
CAGCAGCAGCAGCAGCAGTATGTGCAGTGAGGAGTGTTTATGTGTTTCTACCTGCTGTGCAGCACCGACAGAACATCATTAATGTCATTAAACCATCTGTCAGTCTGCAGAGAAGCTTTTCATTAAAAACCTCTGACAGGAGCTCATTCTGCTGTCAGTGTCAGAGTCCAGACGTTTTACTTCAGGGTCAGAAATATACCTGCTGAAATTAATCTTTAATTTCCCCTGTACAGATTATTTTATTACTGGTTCATCCATTCTTGACAATTACATTTTGGGGGAGAAAGTTTGCTCTTTTAGGATTTTAATAAATTTCAAAAGGACTCCTGCACACTGTCTAACTTGCATTTTATCATTTCAGTTCTGAAACATTACAAATAAATGATATATTAAGTTAGACAGCGTGCAGGAGTCGTCTCTCCAACGCACCTGTCAAGTATTTCCTTTGTTCTGGGATTTTAATAAATGAAATATCTCTGTTTTATTTTATTATAATTTAATTTATTGTTGGTTTGCTTAATTATTTTTAATTTATGAACTTGCTCTGTGCCAGAAAACATCTTTGTTCCAGACAAGAATTCAAACAATTTAAAAACGTTTTAAAAATACCTCCTGGTGACAAAGGTGTCTTTGTTTTAAAATTAATTTCTTAATGAAAATGTTTAAAAGTTGTGTTCTAGATTTCCGTCAACAAAAACATGATTTAATCAGACATAAGAAGGATCAGTCTCACTGTCTCACTTCCTGGTTCAAAAACAGCAGGAATCCTGATCAAACACTGGTAAACTTTACATTTTTAAAAAATAAATTAATTGGATAATAATATTATTGAATTACATTTCAGCTCTGTAGTTCTTCTAAATCAAAGTTAAATAAGAATTATGGTTTAAAAATGTGTTTTGATTAACATGAGGAGAATCTGAGACACTTTAAACAACTTTGTGTTTAATTCCATTCTGTAAAACTTAATTTGAAATAATATTAAAATGCTTAAAAACAAAAAAAACTTCTTCACAGTGTTGTTTGTGTTGTCACACCTGTTCTGAACTTCTTAAATGTTGCTCCTGACAAATACCCCCACATTATAATAATTATCTTTTTCTTTTTCTAAATAACTAGCTAACACACTCTGGAAACTGATTTTTTTAAAATAATTAAAAATACATAACTTCCTTGTAAATGAAAACTTGTTATTACACAGCTGAGTTTACTGATAAAACACACAACAGTTCAATCCAGTGCATTTTATTATAAAAGCAAAAAAAAAGAAATATTTAATATTTATACAAAGTGTCGTCGTAATATAAAAAATGCATAAATAAGCAGTGAAGAGAAAATAAAATGTGTGTGCAGATATAAAAAGTTTTTAAAAGTCAAATGATTAAGACTCTGTGAAGACAGTACAACAGTATGGCACAAAACAAATAAAGCACGAGTAAAAAACAATACAACTCACAACGCAGCACGTGAAAAACTGAAATACAAACTGAAAAAACAAAAGAACAAACAGGCACCATGAATTCTTCAATATAGTAAAATACAGCAAACATTAACAATAATAAAGTATAATAAAACTCATCTGTATCAGTGTGCGACTTCTGTGCATCTTCCCTTTAAACGTGTTTCCCTGTAAACCTCTCAAAGGGTCGACAGTTTTATCTGCAGCCAATAGGAACGCTGTGTCGCTGTGATGTCACCACTGTATGATTGAACACGGCATCACAGGAGAAAATATTGATTCTGACTGCATCAGTTATTTCCTATAATATACAAAACTGTAACCGCTGACAACTTTTCCGTCTATAAAAGCCTTTGTTCTTCTTTCAATGAAGAAATTCTCTGCTCTCACGGTATCTACGCTAACATCTTCAAGAGCCGCCGTTGTTTGTTCGAGACAAGTCGTGTGTATGGACGCCTCTCTCTGTCGGCGCGTCTAAAACCACGTCCACAGTCTTGCACCACCTCTGGTGCAGACACAGCCTGGTGAGATGGATTCTCATGAATCCAGCTGCCTCACACGGTAAACAAATTAAGTTTTTTTCCCCAAAATGTGTCACATGTCTGTAAGTGGACTTAAATCCTGTATAACTGGAGAAGCCAAAACTCAATGAAACAGCGACCTGACAGCATGTTGTTGTCTGTTAGCTCACTGCTCCATCTTATTTATATTATTTATTATTAGGGCTGTCAAAGTTAACACGATAATAACGTGGTAACGCAAATAACGCCACTATATATACATATATATATATATTTTCTTTTTTTTTTGGTTTGTTTTTAAATTGGCCTGATCAATAGTTTGAATCAGCTGGCAGTAATGAATCAGCTCGCAGGTGCGATGAAGCGAGCTTCTGTCACCTGAAAACGTAAACAGGTATCAATATAATATAATCACAACAGTGAGGGAGGAGAGACGAGCTGCAGAGATGAATCCTGATGTTACTGAACAGTTCTGTGGTTTAAACACTACAGACTAAAACATCTGTCTCCGTCTCTCTTCATCTCCTCAGTATGTGTCTGTGTGCAGTTTGTTGTCTGCTGTGGTCTAAAACATCCTCACTGATGTAAATGATTCTGCTGCATTAATATAAAAACATGAATATTTCATCATTATAAAGACTGAACTGAATAAAGGTGAGGATTTTTCTCCTCAGACGACAACATTTTATTAAAGAAATAAACGATTATCAATAATAATAACACCAAATAAATAAATAGACACATAAATAGCGACTTTTTCCTGAAATACAGCTGGTTCTGTGGTGTTTGAATTTTAAATCTGAAGCCTGCAGTGAACACAGAAGCTTCAATTTACTTTTCTAGTGAAGTTTTTAGTTTGTTTTGGCCTGAATATTAAATTAAGCAGATCAATATGCTCATCTGTGCCTGATGGGCTGATGGGTTCATCATGTTGCAGTACATTTGAGGGTTTCTGGGCAATACTTGTCTTTGTTTCTGTTTAATGGATTTTATTTAATAAAGTTTAATTTGCATAAAGCATATTTATCTATTATTAGACACTTGAGCAATATCCCTTTAAGATACATTTTGAACATATGCGTTAGCGATTAAATATTTTAATCGATTGACAGCACTAATAATCATATATTATTTATATTCATACAGTATTTCTTTTGCTACTAGTGAGGGTCGCAGCATTTAACTGACTAGCCAACTAATTGTACACATCCATAAATAAAAGTAGAGCGATTTTTACCTTTAATAATCCCTGATTATTTTGCGTATGATAACTTTCACTTCACAGGATGCACAGATTTCCATATACCATGTATGTTTTTATACTATATAATTCTTGAGGGGCTCTGTGATGGTTTCAAACGTTTTCAGATGCAGATGTGTTGAGACTTAAATATTAATAAAACAGTAATATGGGCCTTCAATGTTCTGATGTGCTTTAACAAAGTGCTTTTACTCGGGGTTGCTGTATTCATTCTTTCTTTCCTCAAAAGTATGAAACCCGTTTTTTATCACATGTGATGCTTCGCTTCATTTCAGACTGATCGCACGTCCTACCGAGGATCACTGAAGTATCACGTGTTCTGCTGTTCCCAGGCGTCTAAACCAGTTTCCCCAGCAGGAAGGAGAACGACGCTCCAAGAGCCAGACCGAGAACGAGGAAGAAGGTCATCAGAGAGCCGGCTGTCTCACAGTCCTTAGACCGCACCAACCTGACGGGCAGAAACACACCGTTAAGAAACATCATCATTGCAAAAACACTCTGAGGTGACTGAGTCAGCAGCACAGAACATTTGGTTCCCACTAGAACCACAACTAACATGGAAAAAAAACACAAGATTAAAAGTCTGTCACCTCCAAAAACTCTTTGATATTTTCTACGTTTGTCCTGATGCTGCTCTGATAGAATCAATCAGGAATTAATTCAACAGTTTTAGACTTAATTTGTTATTAAAGTTGTGTGATATGACTTTAAAGACTCACTGTGGCGCGTAGGCCATGCAGAGGCTCGCCAAGTACCCGTTGGTGAAGGAGAACAGGGCCATGATGAAGACAAAGGCGAAGTCATGGCTGAAGAAGACGCCGAGTTTGGAGTTCTCGACGTTACACAGCATGAGCAGAGGGATGAAGACCAGACGAGACAAGATGGCGATAGGAAACAGAACGCTGTTCTTCGAGGGCTGCACAAACAAACAGGCTTATTTAGGAATGATGTGCCATATATGATGAGTAAAGAAATCCCCAGAACAGGCGGCGGACTCACCCATTGGACGAGAGACGGGGCGCTGCGGCCGACCAAGTCCATAGTGTTGAAAACGATGAAGCAGCAAACGCAGGTGAACACTTTTTCTATAAGAAGAAGAAGAAGAAAGCAGGATTTAATGGTGGAGTGAGGGTTGAAAATACTCCGAACAGACGATATAAAGCCACGTTTCCACTGCAGGAACTTTCCCCAGGAACTAAGTCTGCATTTTGGGTTCATTCACTTGTTTCTCCTGGTCACCCAGTCTGACATGTGACAGCCACGATCGCCTAATCTTCGCTGTATCCTGACAACATCAGGCTGAAGGAACCTTTAAGTTCCTTGAAAAGCAGCTTCTGGGACTAAAAGTTCCTGGTGCTTTGGGTGGAAGCGCAGCCTAAACCGATGGTGTCCGTATTTGACTTTGCTGTTTATAATTCAGTAACCACGGTAACTCTGAGCACACATGATGATGTAATAAGGACTCACTCCAGGCGGCGTTGTCCTCGTAGACGGTCCTCACTCGGACTGTGATCACAGGAAACACCGACAGGGTGACGGCAAACACACACGTCACACATGCGGCCATCAGCCAGATCTGCAGGACACACAGGAAGATTCACGATTACCGACATACGCATTATTTATTTTTTTGTTTAGTTTCCTCTGCTAATTTATTCTTAAAGCGACAGTTCACCCCCAAATCCAAAAATACATGCTTTGCCTTTGGCCTGCAGGTAGAATCTAAACTGCTCACAACAAAGTTTGTGAATTACTTCGAGTAACCAGGTCACGATTTTTGAAAAGAGACACACTGGTGTTGAGTTTTTCAAATGTAACGTGACAAGCCAAGTATCTATTTACTTGAGAAGTGTTTCACCTTTTTGAAGACAGCCAGGACGGAGGAACGTTCCTGGTTCTCTTCTGGTTCACTGAGGAACTTCCCGTTGGCCTCGATGGCTTTTTTGTCTTAAAAAGGAAAGAAATGATCATTTATTATTGATTTAATGAGTTAATAATGTTATCAGTGGAGTTTTACACATGAATAAATTAAAGCAGGTTCCCCCTCATGAACAAGGTACTGAGAACTAGTCGTGTCTGGAAGGGAACCTCTTTGTAAGACTAAAGGATTCCAGCAAGAACTCTTTTCATCTAAAGAACCCCTTCTGGAAAAATGAGTTCTTCAAGGATTATTGAAATCCTTTTGTCAAGGGTTCTTTGAGCCATTTTATAAAAAGGTTCTCAGTAGAACCCCCCTGAGTTTCTAGATAAAACTTGTGGAATATAAAAAGTTATCAGTAGAACCCACTAGATGGATTCTTGTTAGCACCCTCAGAAAGTTCTGGATAGAACCCCCAGAGAGGGTTCTAGATAAAACCCTTGTAATCTAAGAAGTTTCTCTATTGAACCCCCTTAGTGTGTTTTAGATAAAACCCTTCTAATATGAAAAGGTTCTTGGTAGAACCCCCTTTGTGTGCTCTACATAAAATCCTTGTAATATAACAAGGTTCTCAGTAGAACCCACTCAGTGGTTTCTAGATAAAATGTCAAAAGGTTCTCAACAGAACCCCTATGGTGGATTCTTGTTAGCACCCTTAGAAAGTGAAAAGGTTCTGGATAGAACTCCCAGAGAGGGTTCTGGGTGGAACCAGTACACCAAAGTATGGTTCTCTGTAGAACCTCTCATAGGGAGTTCTGGATGAAACCTTGTGGAACTTTTACAAAAGTGGTCATTTTAACTGATCTCTAACTGACTCTAACCGAGTGTTTTAGGTCCCAGATTTTCATCACAACGTTCTCACGTTATAAAAATCTGTTTTTTACAACATGAATCAGTTCTAGAACTCAAGTGTTTCCTTCTAGACCCGGAGAACACAGGAAGGGAGAACATGGTGAAGGATTAATGAAGAGCTGGAACCTTCAGACAAACCAGTGACAGAACATTAGGAACATCAGAACCGACCTGTGCTGTGGAGGAGGTCCTGTGAAATCTCCACGTCACCTGGCTGACGTCTGTTCAGGTAAAAACGAGCAAATTCCTGCAGAGGAGAGTCGACGCCGTCAGAAAACAGGGTTCCTGCAACTTTTCTAAACTCACATTCAAGCACTTTTCAAGCTGCGTTCTGAATCTTTTCCAGGAACTCACGGCTGTGATCAACGACACGTTTACACTCAAAACAATTAACCAACATTTAATTTCCTCATCAGATTAAATCAGTCGTCTTCATTTTGTCCAAAAGACAAAAGCAATACAGCTTATTTTATTTCTTTAACTAAACTAAACTACCACAATAAAATTCAAGCATTTTCAAGAATTTCCAGCACCTGTAAGAACTCTGAAAAGATTATAAATGACAGATTAGTTTATAAATATTAAATATTTTATTGATACATGAGAAGATCTGTGTTGTGTTTAAACTCCTGACCTGTAGAGGGCAGTGTTGTTCTCTATCATCACTGCACAAAGTGCATTAAAAAGTCGTTCTTTATACAATGACTGTTCTCCTAAAATTAGTTGTTTTTTTTAAATAGCTGGAAATCTTGTGTAATGGTTTGGGTTTTTCACTTCCTGTGGAAGTGGCCTGATACAGGCCCGTCCGCCTGACGTTTCCACCCGGCAGCTGTCCGGTCCCTGAGGTCAACCGACTGCTGGTTCCTCCACATCCTTGTTGCCGGGCTGTGTGTCTGAGATTTGTGACTTCCTGTCTTTGTCCTGTTTTTTCCCGCTCTTTTTGATGACTGATTCTTTTCACCGGTCCTTGACTGCCCTCTCCTGGGTCTAGTTATCCTCCCCGGTGATTTTAATCCTGTGTCTTTTCCTCCTTCGTTTGGATTTTTATTTTCCCTGGACTTTGTTTTTTGCTTCTCCTCTGTTGGATTTTTGGTTGCCTTTGATTTTCCTTCTTCTCTGTAAGTTTTTTGTGTTTGTTTTTTTCCTTTGCTTGTTTGCAGACTCTCCCTGCTGTAGATTTATGTAAACCTTTTCTAAGGTTTTGTTTTATTGTTTTGTCTCCGTTGTCTGCATGTGGGTCCAAACCAGTAAACTCTTGTGTCGTATCAAATTCAATCTACCAGATAATAACTCCTGATCACTGAACATGTTCAGAAGCTGAGAAAAGCTGTGCTTGCAATTACATTTTTTAAAATCCGGTTATTTCGAGATGACAAGCAAAATAATCGCAAGACATCAAAGTTCTTTTTCCAAAACAAGACATTTCAGGACGTCACTTTGGGCTTTGATCAACATTTTTGCACGATTTTCTGACATGTTTTGGACCAAAAGAACTAATCGATTAATCTATAAAATGATGGACTGATTAAGAGTTTCAGCCCTAATTCAATTTGTGCTTCACTTTTTTTTAACTTAAATCTTGATCTCAAGTATATTTTTTATAAAATCAGTCCTTCAGTTTATGTCTTAAATTGTATTTACACAATAGTTCATTTAAAGAATTTTTGTTTAATGGAACAATTATAATTTTACTATTTAACAAGAATATTTTTATCGCTACAGAATCTGATATTAAGACTAAAGGAAAACATAAATGACTGGAAACAAGGCAAATAACTGATACAGTTCAGGACAACAGATGAAAGATTATTATTATTATTATTATTATTATTATTATTATTATTACAGTACGTGTCCTCACCAGTTGTGGCAGCAGCAGGTAGCACATCAAAGTTCCCAGAGTTGCGACACACGGAGTGATGAAGTATCCCAACGCAGCCGAGCTTTTATCAGCGTTACCTGCACAACACAAAAGTCACTTCAGCTTGTTTACATCTTTAACTACCGACTACACATCAGGCAGGTGTGATTATTATTGATCCATTTCACCTAAAGCCTAAAAGTCTTTTCTTGTTTGGATTATTTTAGTGTTTGTTGTTGTAATACTCATTTCTGCCACAAGGGGCTGAAATGAGCACAACACATGATCTAAAGGTCGAACATTTATGTTTTCCTCCGTGGCAGTTTTAACAGACCCTTCTATAGATTGTTCTTTTATAGACTGTAAACTGTTCCCAAAATGCGCGCGCAGCTTTTTGACGTCGTCGGCTGTAAAAGTGGTGAACTTCAGCCTCCTGTGGTCAAAATGAGTATTACAACAACAAAGACATGAAAAAAGTTTTTGCAGGTGATTATTATTAATTATTTTTAGGAGGGTCAGGATCATTTTTGTTTGTATGTTCAGTCATTACTCACTCAGGATGGAGAGGAGCATCGCGAGAGCGGCGAAGATCCCGGCCAGACCCTGACCGCTCATGAACAGAGTGCTGTAACGAGGCGGAAACAGACCGACCACGCCGAACAGACTGCCCTGCAGCACGGCGCTGAATGCTGCACACAAACACACACAATTCAAACATGAGAATAGTGGCTATCATTATTATATAACTGTCAATCAATTAAAGGACTTAATTTAGGTTTGTCTTAATTTGTCTAACAGGGGGACTGTGGATAAAAACAGTGAATCATGTGATAACGTGTGTAAACTCACTGTTGATGAACCAGATAGTCGCCATGGTGACGGAGAAGAAGGTGTCCGGCTGCATGGGGACCTGGACCAGAGCGGCCGTGAGGGAGAAGAGGACGAGGATGGCGACCAGGCTGAAGGCCACGCGGAGACGCTCCTTCACCCTGCAGAGACAAAACATCATCATCATCATCCTCGTGTAAATGAAGCTTCAGTTTACAGCGTGCTGCGGGGACGTTAACCCACCACTGATACAGGAAAGAGTTGAGCAGGGTGAACATCAGCAGGGGCAGCTGGGAAAGCAAGGCCATCCAGCTGTCATAGTTGTAGTCTTTAGTCGTCCCTCCTGACGTGTTGTTACCGCGTGCTGTGACGTTGGGAGCGGTGAGGCGCTCGTTGAAATACTAAAGAGGAAAATAATAACTCTTAGTGAAGTTAGAGGGAAACTTTGGAAACTAACTGATCGAAGCAACAACTCCTGTGTTCTCAGAGGTAAAATCACTGATTTGGCCAAAGGAGTTTGGTGGCTTTGGACAGAGCGAAGTTGTCTTTATGACGTAGAAGATAAAAGTAAAACCTGAGACGCCGTCATGAAGAAGTTCCAGGGCAGCAGAGTTCCCAGACCGAGCACAAAGATGATGAGTCCTACAGCCTGACCGCTGTGGAAAAAACAAACAAACAAACAATAAACACTTTATTTATTTATTCATTTTTCTATTTTACATTTCTTTTTTACACAAAAACCAAACAAACAAACTCACCGGTCGGTAGGTTGGCTCTGTTTCTTCTCGTTTGTCATCCTGCTGCTTCTGTCACGTTTCTGCACAAAAGTCAAGAGAACCGTCAGTCACACTTCATTTGAAGGGATGTTCATAAGACACTAATTACACTGTAATAACCATGTCACAACACCTTTCATGAACATGAACCAGCCTTATGAATGTTTATGACTGTTGTAATCAAGTGCGAGTCGTCCAATCATGACATTTTTAATGCAAAGTTGACATTGTTTGAGATTTTGTTATGACAACTTGACATTATCAGACTTAAAGAAACTGTTGAGCTAACTGTTGTAACACGACATTAGACTGTCATATGTGGTCGGTGTTGACACTGGCTGTCATGAGACCATTATGACAGTGTCATGAATATTAGTGATACTTTTTGGACTTGTCATATAGCTGTCATTAAGTGTTATTACGCTGTCAAAACAGGTTAATGTCACATTAATGTTTTTCTTTTTTCACTTGCCTGGTTGGGGAAGCAGGTCAGAAAAGTACTGGCCCAGAACTAATCAATAATTAAATTATTCGCCAACTATTTTGATAATCAATTAATCAGTTTGAGTAATTTTTTTTTTTTAAAAGAAAAATATTTCCTCTTAAATGTGAATATTTTCTGCTTTCTTTACTCCTCTCTGATAGTAAACTGAATATTTTTGGGCTTGTGGGTGAGGATGTCACTTTGAGAAACAATGATCAATATTTCTCACAATTTTCTAACATTTTATATGCAAAAAAGTATCGATTAATAGAGAAAATAATCGACTGATTAATCGACTATGAAGTGAGTCTTATTTATTAGCAGTTATCCAATAATAATGTTTAATCTGGTGCTGCAGCTAATGATTATTTTCAATATCGATCCATCTGCCAATTAATTACTTTTCCAGATTGTAACTAATTAATCAATCATTTGGTCTGGAAACGTCAGAGAAAAATGTCCATCTCAGTTTGTCCGAGTACAGAGTGGAGTCTTAAAATAAAAAACGTGAAATTTAAGGCTTAAAAAAAATCGACATCGGCCCCAAAATCCACGATTTTAAAAAACAAAATCGTCACAAGTTACTAAATACAATCTAAACTGGGGGTTTCCACAACTCAAAGATAAACTTTTCACAGTCACTTCACAGGTGAGCAGTGCTTTTTGTGCTTTGTCGTCTATCATTTTCTATTTTCATATTATTAAAGTGAAATTCGTGCATGAAGCCGTGACGGTCTGATGTCTGAGTCAGTGTTCATGACACTGTGTTCATGTCAGGATGTTAAAACAGGCAGGTTGTGACTCATCTGGTTACATAAGCAGCAGAGTGATCTCCACACGTTGGGCGGATACCTGTTTTTAAAATGTGACTGAGCAGGTAATCTGTCAATCATTTCATTGATCAATTGCTTGAATATCGATCAGTTTTTCCACAAAATCCTCGTTGACGACGTCCTCAGAAACCAGAAAGAAATCACAACATCTCCACATTCAAGAAGCTACAATCAGATAATTTTGACTTTTTTTTGTCTTAAAAATGACATAAATCGATTGACTGACTATTAAAATAGTTGCTGATTAATTTAATAATCAATTCATGATTGATTATTCAGTTAATTGTAGCAGCTCTAGCAGGTTGTGATAATCTGGGCTGTTTTTGGGGCTGATTATTGACTTTATTTTCAGTGTAGAACCAGTTTTAGATACTTTTTATTAGGACGGACCAATATATCGATCGGCCAACATTATTGATCTGATCTTGGCCCATCACAGCTGCATCTGCATGTATGTTGTCCAACACAGGCCGATATGATATATGCCTCTTTTTTAAAAAAAAATAAAATATCAAGCAGGTAATTTTTAATTGTTTGCTTTATAAGTTGCATTCTGTTTATATCTGATACATTTATCAATACAGGTTTAATATTTATATACTGTATGTATATATATTTTGCTCTATTTGTTTGAATGGCCTGATATAATTTTGGACAATAAAGTTTATTGTTAAAGTGTAAAAATGCTGCTTCCATTACATATCTATATCTATATCTATATCTATATCTATATCTATAATATCTTGTCTCAAGATGACAAAACACAGAGACATTCAGTTTACTGTAATTGTGCAGCCAGTCTGACTCACTCTGTTCTACTGGGTACATTAGTTGTGTAGTCCTGCACATATAAACATATCATGTGTTTTATTATGTGAAAGTAACAAGTAACTGCACAAGTCAAATAAAAGTAGTGGAGTAAAAAGTACAATATTTGGCTCTGTGATGTAGTGGAGTAGAAGCAGAAAGTAGCAGAACTTGTAAATACTAAAGTAAAGTACAAGTATGTCAGAATTGTACGCAAGTTCATTTTTTGTATTACAGTACTTAGTTACTTTCCACCACTGAATGCAGCTTTTAGATAGTTAGATTAAAATGCTCTTACATGTATTTGTCAGTGATACAAACTGAGTAATAAGTAAATTTTACTGATAATACTTCTATAAGTTTACTTAAATAATGTAAGTAATAATGATATAAAGACTATTATTAGCCTATCTATACTCATACAAAATATACAAACCTTTAAAAAAAATTCAAAGTTGTTCTGCTTTTCTGATAATTGGCGGGAATTCGGCTCCGATTAAACTTCTGATTGTCTGAAGTTCCTAATTTACTGCCCAACATTGAAAACATCAGTTCATCTATTTCCTGCCAAAAGACCTGAACGACACATAAACGATTTATTTACGTGAAATATTAGATCGTGTTTGTTTAATATCAGCCAGTGAACCTCTGAGCAGCAACAGTTATGAATCTAAATTAAAAATAATCTCCATCAACAAATGAAAACAATCAGAAATAAACTTTTATCTTCAACATGTGTTCGGTTAGTTCGTAGATTAAATATATGTTTAATTACAGCAGCCTAACTGCCCATCTGCTCGTGTATGAATAACTTTTAATTCATATGAAGTGTTTTATTAATGTTTAATTTTCGCGCCTTCCTGTGACTGTTGGCGCCTTTATGACACAGTTTCACAGTCAGAGACCAGAGCACACGTGTAGTTAGACTGAGTGTGTGAATCACCATTCAGAAGTCCATAAGAAAAGTACTGAATTTAAGTTAAAAACGATAAATACAGGTAGACGGAGCTTACCTGGGGGTTCGGGTCGGAGCGGGCTGATGTGGCGGGTCTCCCTCCTCGTTCCGTAAAGTTTGAATCAATGAATGAACTAACGCGGGCGCGCGGCAGCGTACTGGCTATGCCGGGAGAGACCTCCTACCTACCACGCGTTTCCTCCCGGAACTGTTTTGTTTAGGCTTGCTGCCAACATGTGCTCAGGTTACAGTGAAGTGTAGTATTGAAGAATGTTCAGAGGACACGTGGAAACACAAACCTGATCTGTTTTAAAGAGTATTCTCAACATTAATTAATTATTATTAATTTTATAAGACCGATCTCAAATTGAAATGTAAATGAAGTATATTTTTCACACTATCCTCAGATTGGAAGAATCATTGAAATTATGATTTTAAATCTGTTCCGGATTGGAAACAAATGATCAATAGTCACTTTTTAACAGGACTGGAAAGAGAAGCGGACATCTGTACTCAAGTACAATAATGTTATATTACTGAAATATGACTCAATTACAAGTAAAAGTACTGGTGTGAGAAAACTACTTAAGTAAAAGTACAAAGTACTCTTCTTAAAAACTACTCACTGATGTTTATTGTATTAACAATAGCAGTCAATCGATCAAAGTGGTTTCTGTTTCTCCAAATCTTCAGTCTAAAATACTTTTTAAACTCTTCTGCTCCAGCCTGTTCTGTTCTCTTCATTAGATGTTAGTTACTGCAGTCTTCGTCAATCCCCTATGATCTGTGTCAAATGAGAGAATGTACAGGATCAATACAGGCAATAGGCTGTAGACATTATTATACTCTGTATCACTGGTTCCCAACCTGGGGGTCCCGACCCCCACGAGGGGTCCCTGAAGCTTCAGAGGGGGTCGTCTAGATTTTAAGAGTTGTAAGAAAACTTTAAAAATATATTCCATGTATATATA
The DNA here is from genome assembly GCA_027495735.1 of Lutjanus campechanus. Lineage (NCBI taxonomy): Eukaryota > Metazoa > Chordata > Actinopteri > Lutjaniformes > Lutjanidae > Lutjanus > Lutjanus campechanus. Next base: position 29,886 of record JAJHUR010081864.1, on the reverse strand, counting down.
TTTAAACTCACTGTTACCATGTAAATGTTTACTGCCCTTGCGAACACGTAGTTCTGCTAGCAGGTTAGCTAGTTTGGTAGCTAGCATGAATCGTACTAATAAAGTTGTTATGCTTCAGTGTATATAATTTATATACACACAACACAAACTAGAACATATCACAACACCTTTATTATCAATATAAACACTATAATAATGACTAAAGTTAAATTTGAGAAGTGGTATCATTTGCAATGGATTGTGGGATGGGTAGTTTCTTCACTCTTAAAATAATTATACTCAGTCTTTGTCTTTTTGCCCTTTTCCAATCTGTTTTTTGTTCCAAATGAAATGGTTTTAAGGTCACGATTCATCTCATAGGTGGCCGGTTTGGTTCCAGCATTAAAACTCTTAATAGATTTGCTGAAACGTGAACAGAGTGAACAAATGGGAGATTCTCTTCATGTCAAATACTGATGTTCTGGGTGGTAAAGTGCAGTGGTGGACTCAGGCTGTCAGAGGGGCAGGGGCAAAAAAAAAAAAAAAAATGGAAAGGGCACCTGTCATATGCAGTGAGGCACTGGTGCTACGAAAACTGCCACGTGAAACAGTTCCCTGGTTTAGATAAAAACTGCTTTATGTGTCTCCCAGGTGCTCTGAAAAACACTTTTTCATGTTTTGTCCACTGGAGGGCGCTCTACATGGCATTTTTTCATGTTTTGTGAACTGGAGGGGAATCCTAGAGGGAACTTTTTCACATTTTATCCACTTTAAGGGCACTTTTTCATGTTTTATCCACTGGAGGGCCACCCAAGAGGGGAGTTTCTCACGTTTTATCCACCACAGGAGCAACCAAGAGGCCATTTTTACATTCACAGTGGCACAAAGAGGGTTGGGGGGTTGAAGAGTTTTATTTTTCTCTTTTCCTTGTGACCCCTCAGGTGTTTCATTCAGTGTTTCAGAATTTTTTCATGTACTATTTCTTTGTCTTCTCTAAAAATGAAATCTTCAGATACCTCATGTGCTTTCATGTGATTTCACAACTTTAACACTAGGTGGCCTCACACACTGCTCACAGATATACAGCACAACTGAGAGGAAACACTGCATTTATCTGCAAAAATAAAAGCTGTCACTTTAGCAGAAGAAGAAGAAGAAAGAAAGAAAACTGAGGTTTGCTTTTCTCTTCTTCTGACCTTTAACAAGAAAAGGAACGTTTATGGGGGAAAAGATAAACATTAACTCGCCGACTGTGTAAAATGATCCTTCAGAGACAGAAACACTCAGCAAGTGAAACAGTGATGCATCATGATGGATGTGACTCATTTTCCTGAGGCTAAGATTAAAATTTAACTGCCCTATACTGGTTAAACCTGCTCTGCATGTTTTCATGTAGGTGTGTAAATGAATTTTACACACCTAATTTCATGTTTGCACACAGTTTACCCACACAGACTTACATGCAAAACCAAATATATGACCGCCAGCCGTGAAATTAAACTTATTACAAACCTGGAATCAATAAAGTTTTATGGTTTTATGATTCATTCTGTCAGTTGTTATAAAGTCTACACTGTAAAAAAAACAAAAAAAACAAACAAACTTAACTTAAAGTTAGTGTGCAGACTGCTGTAAGATTTTTAAAAGTTGACTGACAAGTTGAGGTAATTTTGTAATGATTGAAAACAAATAAACTTAATTCTAATTTAGTTGTGCATGAGAAAACATGGTCAGTACGCTTAAAGCTAAAAGGAAGTTTTAATATTTTGTTGAATTTGGAGGCTGTCTTTTCCACTCTGATACGCAAATAAACATAATTTCCAAAAAATATAACATGAAAAATATATATAACATGGGAAATCTCATCCTGTCTGAGAAAATGTAAACACACACTCGTTTCATCTGAATTCAAGGAGAATCATGAACTCGTCTAAAAGCGTGTTAGAGACACTCAGCGGGTTTTTATTATTTTGTTTTCTTCAAATGAGTTTTGACTCTCAAACAATGCATGCTAATATGCTCATCATGTTTCTTTAGATATTTGATTTAATGACCTGACTGAACTCTTTACATTAGTTTAATTCAACACAGTATTTCAACTCAAAAGACTTGAGAGAGGTGTTCTCAAAATAAATACTGGAAATTTAAAGTTTAATCAAACAGAATAAATGAGTATTTATTATGTATATGTATGACAAATTTACAGGGACAATAAAGTATATCTTGTCTTATGTATAAGTTATCTAATCTTATCTTATCTTATCTTTCTTCCACTTTGCTGTTACCACATTACACAGTAAACAAAATTTTCCTGGTGACTTAAAGCAGCACAGCTTTAGCTGCAGTGGCTTTATGTTTAATAAGTCATTTACTAATAAGGACTTAAAGAAACGTACCCATTGATAAAGTGTGGACTGTGGAGACTTGGACCAAAACACAAGTGTAGAAAACCTCTTTATATTTATGGCTGCAGGCTTGATGGTTAAAAAGTGAAAAAAAACAGCTCTATAATGATTTATTACTCGTTATAAAGCCATGACAGCTCATAAACACCTTATAAAGGATGACTAGAAGACATATAGTGCTGCACAGTATGATTCCTTTGTGTGTGTGTGTGTGTGTGTGTGTGTGTGTGTGTGTGTGTGAGAGAGAGAGAGAGAGAGAGAGAGAGAGAGAGAGAGAGAGAGAGAGACCAGCTGGAGCAAAAGGTGGAAGTTCTGGTTTTGAACTTTCAAAATAAAACCCCCATTTATGGTGCAAATTTTCCATGCAGTTACATCATACGCACAGAACCACACCGCATTAAAATCTCTAACAAACTTTTAGGCTGTAGTGATTCTAAGTAAGGTATGAAACTGAATATTTGACACCTTAAAGTTGCCTGAAACATTTATTATCTGTTGTGTCAATGTGATTTTGGATAATCCCTTAATATACAATAAGACATCTGCAAACAAAAAGTCTTGATGCATTTATGGTAAAAGTTCCAAAACATTTTCTAGCACTTAGCCTATAAGATATATAGATATAAAACATATAATATGATAAGGTAAGGTAAGGTAAGATAAGATAAACTTGCAATTGGCATCATTATTCACCTATTTGTAACCCTTTGTGAGCAGCATGAAAAGGAACTACAACTGACATCTTGTTATAACAAACCAGATCGGATCAGACTTCAGGAGTGGCCAGTGCCCCCTGCAGACCCATCCCCTAGAAACGTTTTTGAATCCACACTGAGGTGGATTACAACCATATAAAACAACACCTCAAGAGTCTAAAGTAGGGGGCAGAAAAGATTGAGTGGTAAATACAAAATAAAATAAAATAAAATAAAATAATGCTGTGTCACCAGCAACTGGGGTTTAAAATGAGTAATTCTTGTCAAACTTCACAAATCAGTCACTTTAGAAATGGAAGTTCACTCGTTTTATTTTGAAATGTGTACCGGAAGTAGGTGTAGTTTACACTAAAGGCTGCTTCAGCTCGGTTCAGTTTAGTTTAGTTCATCAGAGCTGCAGAGACGAAGGAAAACATCACTGAGTTTTTGTTTAGTTTAACGAAGGTTTAAACGTTTAAAACTACCGACAGACTGGACACCTTTACGTTCAGAAACCGACAGAAACACGACGGTAACCGGGACGGACAGACAACCGGGAGATGAAAGTGTTTTAGAGACACCGGTGACTTTGGTAAGTTTGTTGTTAAAATACGAGTTTCTCCTCATTCTCTCTTCAGACGTTAACAGCTTTAAAACATGTCATCTTAACCCGCATTAATGCTAAATATCAAGCTAGTTAACTTAGCTAACGAATTAGCTACATGTTAAGTTCTCAACTTTAACCGACCAAAGTTCATAATAGCTGCGTTGACGTTAGCTAGCTGTAAGTTAATAATAACGTACCAGCTACTGACAGATAAATGTTGAATTTCATCAGACACTCAATAGGAAAACATTATTTTGTGCCTGAAATCAACCACCAACTGTTATATTTTAGCACTTAGCTGATGTTCATTTTCCATAAGAGTTTAAAACTCTTATTTTGGTATTTGGTATGATTGTATTTGGTAATATTTAAAGGTAACACCCATAATGATTACTTTAATATGCATACAGTGCCTTATAATGTAATTATAATGCCATATGTCTATCCTTGAATGTTTTTCTTTGTCTCCTTAAGTTGTTATTCCTTTATTTCCTTCAGGTGTCAGTGATACTGGATTCTGATTTTTGAGATAAGAGTGATCATAAGTAATTCTTAAGGTACTTATACTTTGATTGTAGTATACTTGTAGTATATTATGTTAAAATACTCTATGCTTTATAATATTTCTGTATTTTCAAGTTTGTGTGGTCCTGAAATAAAGAGGCACAACTAAGCAAAATATTATTGAAATTACAACGTCCAGATCGCAGAAGCTGTAATTTTTATATTTATTATATAGAAGTTCTGTGGTGCTGCAGAAATGCCCTGATGGGACAAAAAACATGTTATTTTGTTTTTTTTTACCATGTCGTACAGCCCTACAGCGAAATCAGAATTTTAGGTTAGCTTTGTTTTTTTAATGGTAATCTATTACTCCATATAGATGCTGGTAGATTTGCTTCACTTACCAGCCAAAAAAAACCTATGTAAAATTTAAACATTCAAAAGGCCTTTGACTGGTGGACAAAAAAGCACATTTAGCACCCAGAGTGTCTATATGTTGTGTATTATCCTGAGCAGGGGGGTCCAGCAGTGGTTGCGCTTGCCAGGCCGGTCAGTCCGGCTCTGTGCAGCCCAGCTGGCCTCTTTTGTTCCGGCCACGCAAACTGATTAGCATGCACCATCCTACGAGAGCATCTGTCCCCCGCAGACGCTGCTTTTGTTCCCCGTTTAAAACTTGAAAGTTGGCCCTTTTTGTCCAACTGTCGGCTCATATTAAAAGCTCATGGACACGTCAACCCCACTCCTCCACACGCACATGTTGACCTAAAACCTGGCGGAGAGAGTTCGGTCTGGGTGGATTAAAGCAGAGCTGCAGCAGGGGGTGAACAGAAGAGGTGGTCACAGTTCAGCCGGTCTGTCATCTTGGACCTCGGTGCTGGATGATACGGCTGTTCTACAAATCTTGTTCTTCAAAACAAAGAAAACATGTATGTTTGGTACAGACCCCAACAAACGCCACATCATCGTGATTTTAATAGTTTGTTTTTTCAGTAAAAATGAAAATTGTAAAGGATCATTCCCACTAATCGTATCGCAAATCGCAATTGCAGTTTCAGTCAAATAATCACAATATGACTTTCTCTCTCTTTTTTACCATATTGTGCGATGCTAACTGCTGTCATTGTTGAACGGCCTGGCTCAGGTTAGGATACTGGGAGGTAGAAGGGTCTAGAGCTTCAGATCTGTGGCCAAACCCGATGGGACCTGACAGGTTCGGGTCAGGCTGGACCGGACCAGTTTGGGAGGGAAGGGAAGCTTGTTAAGAAAAATGTCATGCTGTAATGAGGATCAGGTTTGGGTCGGTTTCGGACAGAATTTTCTCATCATCGGGCCTTAACGGGCTCAACTTTTCAGGCAAATACATGCAGAGAGTGCATACTGCTACCACCACACACTTCTACAGTAGTGGGCCATAAGAGATTATTGAAATGGATTATGTCCCTTTCTTTTTTTTTTTTGTTTTTTTGGAAAATGTTGCATGTCTTGTAAATGTGTTGTATCTGCTAAGAAAAACCAATCATGAATGAGATGAGAAAAGATAAGACAGAACTTTAGGGAAATTGTTCTGCAGGACCTGCAGTGCAAAGTAGTAAAGAGTACACATATGGCATATAAAATGTTAATCAGGAGCACTTCCAAAATATGAACAGTATCAAAAATATAAACAGTTAAATGATAATCCTCAGACAAAGCTTGGAAAACTTCCCTTGTTCATCGGTTTAGTTTTGCTCATTATTGTTATCTGATGCTGTAATCACCAAACAGATGAGTCAAGATAACCTAATGTTGTTTGATGTTACTTCAGACCGCACTAAATACACAAAAAGGTCCATCCTGAGGCATCAGTTTCTGACTCTGGGAAGATCAGTAAAATTCCCCCATACTGCATCTCTGAACTGTCTCTGAACTGTCTGTCTAACGCAATCACACACATTTAAGGCTATTGTGATAACAAATCACAAATCACTTCCATTCACTGAGCCTCTCTGAAACAGACCAGGCCATACAACAATGATAACAATCAATATATGAAGTTCAGGTATCAGAATCTGTAACCAGTTAATCAATTAATCGATTAAACATACTTACAAAATCTTTCAAAATGTGCATATAACATATTAAACAACAATAATATTTATTCCCTCATTTAAGTTTTATTTCCACAGAAACATGCTGCGTGTTCTCTGACAGTGTTACATACATCCTTAGAAATAAAGGTGCTGTCTAGAACCATATGGGGTTCTTCAGCTTGTCCCCATAGGAGAACAATTTCTGGTTCTTGTGAGAATTGTTTATAAAAGTTCACTTGGAACCCTTTTAAAGAGTTCTACCTAGAACCCAACATGAGGGGTTGCACTTAGAAGCATCTGTGAAAGGTTTCACCTAGAACCCTCTGTGAGAGGTTCTACAGAGAACCCTTTTATGGTGCAGTGGTTCCCTGCAGAGAGGGTTCTAGGTGAGTTAGATCTTTTCTACCCCTCTCAGGGTGTCAACAAGAATTCAATCAGGTAGTTCTACAGAGAACCTTTTTATATTCCAAGGGTTTTATCCAGAATCGACCCAGAGAACCTTTTTATAATACAAAGAACCCTTGACAAACCCTTGGTAAAAAATGTTCTTCAAGGATCCTCCAATTCAATCCTTGAAGAACTCTATCTTCTAAAAGAGGTTCTTTGGATTAAAAGGGTTCTTAATGGAACCCTTAGTCTTACAAAGAACCCTTGTCAAACCCTTTCTTCCAAAAAGGGTTCTTCAGAAGCAAATTTGCACTTGGCAGAACCACAGCCCTCCAGGAAGAACCCTTTTGGAACCCCTATTTCTAAGAGTGCCTATCAAACGTATATGGAGCTACATATTTCAGATGTTTATTTGATAGCAGATCGATTAAATTTTACACGATTGATCAAATTCTTGAAGACTGATTGATCATTGATTAATTGTTTTCATCCCGATCTTTAACAACAAATGTGATATGTGTTATACTGATTTTATTAAGATATTGATCTTTGGTCAGATCTTTACTGCTTCACGTCTTTTGTGATTTAGTTAAAAAAATTGACGAGTCATCCATCTTTGTTAGTCTGGTTAAATGAACCCTAATTTGATGTGAACTCGTGTGAAATAATCTGTTTAAATTGTTTACATGGTGCACTAATGGGACGAGACTAATGCCTTAATCTGCTCTTAACTGAGTTATTAGTGCGTCTGTAAACACACTGCTGGTATTGTTTCTGTGACCTCCCTCCAACCAACACACGCATCCACCCTCCTCCGCCTGTTAAGGAGACAGTTTGATGTGTGTGACGGGCTGCTCTCTGACACTTTGCACTTAGCCACAGCCTTTATCTTTGTCTGTTGCCATGGCGAACTGGGTTAGTTGTGTGAATGTGTGTGTGGGCTGGGGAAGTATTTCCTCTAAAGGGTCAAGGTAAAAACACGCCCGGCTGGTGTAACGTTCCTCTGTGGTTTGTGTCTGACACGCTGCAGGACAGGTAGCACTGACAACACATCCAGCAGCTGCCACACGTGTGGTTTATAGCATGTTTATAACACATTAATGACCACCATAAACTAATAGATCTTATATAACTCTGTGTTGACATCACTTGATAATAGGCCTGGGCGATAGAGCTGCAAAACCCATCACGATAATGAAGTTTCATATCGGTCGATATCGATAGTTATTGATCTGGCAGGTTGTGAACTCAAGGGTTACATCTGACGATTATTTTCATAGTCGATAAATCGATTGATTATTGTCTCGAGTCATCAGTTAATAGTTTTAAAATGTCAGAAAATCAATTAACATTTCCCAAAGTCCAAGAAGACGTCCTCAAATGTCTTCTTTTGTTCATAACCCAAAGATATACTGAAATGGATTAATCGGTTATCAAAATAGTTGCTGATTAATTTTATAATTGATCAATTATCGATTAATTGTTGCAGCTCTAGTGTACCTCAAGGGGTGGAAGCAGCTAAGGTGACAAGAAACATAAAAGTCACAATATTTTTGACCAGTTATGGAGATATTGGGACAATATTGAAGGGATAATGTTCACAAATTATAAACCTAATGAGATTTTTTGATAAATAATAATCACTGAAGTGGATGTAATGACTAAGTGGGTGAAGGCAAATAATAGAACAGCTTGAACAGTCACTTTACTGTAATGCAGCCTTTATTTACTGTCCAGCCCTGCTTGCTAATAAGACTAAATTTCCATTTCATGTCATGTCATGTGATCCTTTTTACTGGGAGCTTTATGTTTCTCATGATGATAGAAATAAAAATATGCAGATTCAAGAGTTGTTGTTTCTGTCAGCTGACAGTTGTGGCAGGTTTTTTCTGTCACCGTTAGGGTTTTCTGACATCACGACTTAAAGGACTTCTGTGTTTGAGGTCATGTGTCACCTCAGAGTTGTTGGTGGAAGTTCCAGTTTTCACACGTGGGAGAGAAAATAAACAGAAGCTGTTGCTGCTGGTCACTGATGTCGTGCCTCAGCTGTGCCTTAAAGGGAGCTCAACACAGCCTGATGAGCATGATAAAACTTAAAACCCCAATCAGAGATAACGGACATCGCAACGGTGATTATCAGCTTGATTTGTTAACCCAGGCTTTCCTTCTTCAGGCTGTATGCACTTAAAAAGGGGCTTTTGGTGCATCGTGTGACTCTTCTTCTGCACGCGAGCTGCCCACTTCCGTCAAGATGAACAGATTGAAATGGAGAGTTTAAAAAATATGATATGTGATGTGGTTTTGTTTGGTGAATTTATGAACATACAGCTCAGTAACTTTGCATACATGACGCCTCCTACTTAGTTTAGACTTTATGTCGCTCATAAAGTGGCGCTTTTACATCCAATTTAATCTGAAACTGAAAAAGATTATGAGATAAGCATCCGTTACCATGGTGATCTAGACAAGTTAAAAGAGACACTCCTTCATGACACTGAAAACCCTGACTTTAGTCTCAACATACCTGCTGACAGGTAGGTTAACCCATGACGCTCTTTTACAATGGTGGCAGCTGTGCTTCTTATAAATACTTGTTGGGGGGCTTTTATGCCTTTAATTTGATAGGACAGCTGAATTGAAGACAGGTGAGGAGGGGAGAGAGAGTGGGAGGATGACATGTACCCAAAGGACCACAGGTGGGAGTCGAACCCACGGCCGCTTCAGAGGATTCAGACTCAGTCCCCAGTCTCAGTTCGCTCTACTAACTGAGCCACCAGGCTGTTTCTTACCTGTGAGCTACTGTTGTTGTGTTTCTTTCAGTTGTGCAGCTGTTATTTGTGCTATTGTTTTTGTAGCTTAGCGTCCTCAGTATAGTTAGCTGGCTAACTTTGTTTCAAACTTCAGCGGCTGAGCACAGTTAAGTTACGCTCCCTCGTCGACACCAAAAATACTAGTTGGTTAAACTGTTTATCAACATTTTCTTCATACACAGCGTCAGTTAACTGTCGCCTCTGAGGTGATTAGTCGCCACTAGTCGGGGCTGCGGCCTCGTCAGACAGCAGCCGCTTTCCGAGCGTTTTCTGTTACTGTTAGACGTGTCGACTAGTCTGAATTAAAATTTACATTTAATCGACAGTGAAAATAAATTTAGTTGCCAGGGACATCCCTGTTGCTAACTATTATTAGAATATGGTTGATTGAAATGTTAATTAACGTGTGTATTATGAAGTTCACAGCTAAGAGAATTAACATTTTTATAAATGTTTATTTTAGAGTAATAATTGTCCGTCCACTTGTCCAATTTATTTTTTGGTAAAGGTTGAGATCAGTGAACTCAATTCATGATCTACATAAAAGTTTGCATTTTCCTTTTTTTCTTCCATGTAGATGCTCATGAATGTAAAGCCCAGCCAATAATTTATTGTGCATGTTACATAAGTTATAAATAACATATATTAAGTGTCACCTAATGTTAATTATTGGACCTTTATTGTAAAGTGTTGCTGAATATCTTTAGGTTGTGGACAAAACAAGATATTTGAGGACGTCGTTTTGAGAAAAACTGATATTTTTCACTATTTTCTGACATTTTATAGGCTAAACAACTAATCGATTAATCAAGAAAATAATCAACAGATTAATTGATAATTAAAATAATTGTAAGCTGCAGCCCTAGTCGAAAACCATGTTGTGCAAAGAGTGTAAAGAACCATGAGATCTGAGTCACAAGTGAGGGATAAACTCAGCGTCAACAGACCGACGTGTGATTCACCTCGATGTCGGACTCGAGGGGACGCTACGTCTCTGTCACGAGAGGAAAGAGACGCACAAAAGAGCGTTTGTTGTGGAGGAGTGAAGTCACTTTAGAAGTCGTCCTCCTTATGTGGCGTCCAGTTACAGGCAGTGAATGGGTCTCTGTCCCCCTGTAGTTCACTGCCTGTATTCATGGCCTCTGAAATAAGCTCTGGTCAGGACGGAGGCCTCAGGCTCTCTCTTAATGATACGTGTATCTATAAATGTCTTTCACCCACTGAACACATTTCCCAGTTAACGTTTCCAACTGGGCTGCAGAGTTTCCCCCCAGGAAACTGGTCAGGGGAGAGAACAGAGGAGTTTGGAGCTCCGTTGTTTTGTACACAAGCCAAAGATAGACCTTTTTTTCTTCTAATTGCTCTATGCTTTATATTTTTCTGTTGTTGTAACATGATATTCAGTATATTATCATGGAGGATTGAGAAGATTTGAGAAGCTGAAATCAGAGACTTTGGACTTTTTTAAAATTAAAATATTTCACAAAGCGATGGACTGATTGTGAAAATAGTTGGCGATTAATTTAGTAGCCGATCAATAATCGAGTAATCCTTGCAGCTCTGCCTGTTCATTCTGTTTAAACACGGTATTTCTGCACAGTTGCAGATAAAGATTTGGTTACACTTATTTTATTAGTGTCGTACTGTTTGTAGAACTAAATTCCAGTGCTGTGGGATTATTTCCACCTCTTAACTCCCGTGTTGCAGAGTACAACAGTCAAAATTTATTGGAAAAAACCAAAAAGATCGATGTAATCGGGAAATTTCATCATTTTCGGGGCCGATTGGCCTCCTGGTGTCGGTGCACAAAGGCCAGTGATGATCTTGTTTGAAATGGACGAATGACAGGAGATATTCCCAAATAAATAAAACGTAATTTTGTAAAATAATTTCTTATTATTTAACAATGACCAGTATTTATTAATCTAGCCCTGGACTCATTAGAAGACGAGGAGTCAGGGGGACTAAAGTTATGTGTGTTAACATTAACGTTACAAACATGAGGCTATAATACTCGCTGGGCTCCAAACACTTCTCGGGCCACTGGGTCGACTAAATCAACGTAGTGATATACGGTGAAGAAAACGGTGAAATCAGCTGCAGCAGCAGGACATCGAGGCGGCCGCTGTCGCTGCAGAATGCTGCTCTCTGGTTTCATTTTCTATGTCATAATTATGACATATAAAAGTAATAATAATTATCACATGAAAGTAATAAGTAGGAGATGAAAAGTTGGATTGTAAGATTAAAAACTGAGCTGAAATTATAAGTATGAGTTAAAGCCTTAATTATGAGATTGAATAAGGTCGAAACTAAGTTAAAGTCCAAATGCTGAGTTAAAAAGTCATAATCATGAGATAAAAAGTATGAGACATCTGTAGTTTGAGACGTGTGTGTGGTCTAACTGTATTGGGTATATGAGGACAGTGGTAGGGGAGGTGGGCCGCCACAGAATTTCCCTTATTTTGACCTATTTTTTTATTAAAGACCAGGAGAGAAGAAAAAGCTTGAATTTAACCACTTTATCATCAAGGCACAAAGAAAACGTGTCACTGTGTCACATGTCGATGGTGCAGCTGAACAACACACCTGTTAAATGACTGATATGACCGGCTGTTTATGAGCCAGGGCATATTTTACAACGTGCTTTCATGACGGTTTGCATTTATTGCATTTAACTGAAACTTTTGGAACATGTTATTGAACCAGTGTCCTTATTGATGAAGTGTCTATTGCTGATAATGTTTCAGTTTTCTGGGTCAGGTGCATCCTGAAGGGGCAGAAATGACTAACGGTTTGTCTCACCTCCTGTTAAAGCAGCATTAAAGCAGCAGTGATGTTTTTCTGCACACAGTAACGCAGGATAATGATGATTATCATCATCACCATCAGTTAGCACCTACATGACACATCCTAACATGTTAGTTCCTTTGACATCTGTAACTTTTAACAGGGTTTTTTGTTTCCTGCCATTCGCCTCTCTTGTGATTTTTATCTTAAGTGTTAGTAGAACAGGAAACCTGAGTATGAGTCAGACTTGTAGCTTGGCAGTTTTTATTGATCCTAACATTTCAGTATAAAAGTAAATAAACATGTATTTTACTCTCACGGACATTGTGAGTTAAGAAAGATACTGATGGACGAAGATGTTTGTAAATTGACTGGAAAATGTCAAACACAGCACGTGTAGTTTAACATCATAACTCATTAATATCAAACTCCTTCTAATGACGGGTCGATCATGGTCTGAGTTTGGAAAGTCAACCTTTCCTTTCTTGGATTGACCTTCAACGCACGCTGAAAATCAATATCGACAATTTGAAAACCATTGCAAACCTCTCCATTGCAGTTGAACTGTTTTAGTGATGTTTCCTGATGACTAATTACTCCGTTGATTCATCGCAAATCTTAATTTAGATTAGTTGACTAGTCTAGAAAACACTCAGAAAGTGGTTAAATCTGAGAACAGTTTATTAACTGATAATGTCAAACCTCGTCCGAAATAATACTGCCTGTATCAAGAGCCATTTGAAGCCATTAATCAAAGTTTACAATCGCCAATTTGTCATTGTGCGCCATCCAATACGAACATTGCACATTAACCTACCCAGCTCGGGTGGAGGAGCAGTTACGTGGCTGTCCGTGCTCCTCCTCCTCCTTCTCATCTCCTCCTGCCATCCTCGCTCCTCCATCCTGCTAGGAAACAATCAGAAAGTGTTTCTGAATTTTGAAGTGTGCAGAATTACACGTGGGGCATATCCACACAGACCTTTTTCTCCCCGGGTCGAGACGGTCTCGATGTATAGATATAACGAATATATAATATATAACGAAATCACAGATTAAATGTAATTGTAATCAATCTGGCAATCATTTTTCCACTAATCAATCAGTTGTTTGGTTTCCCAGTGTTTCCCAAAGTCCAAGATGACATCCTCAACTCAAAATACTCAGTTTCCTGTCAGAGAGGAGTAAAGAAACCAGAAAACATTCACATTTAAGAAGCTGAAATCAGGGAATTTTAACTTTTTCTTTTCTTTTTCTTTCTTTAAAAAAGTTTGGGAAACAGTGACCCTCACTGTCTCCAGCTGCTGGAAAATTAAAGAAGTGCAACGAGTCTCTTGAGCAAAATCCCCCGAATTAAAATCAGCCACATTTAGCGCGCAGGATCCGTCACAGCGAGCGGTTGCGTAACTCGCAGGTTGATGAAGACGCTGTGTCCTCTGAGGCCTTTTGACATCAGAGTTGGTGCTTCTGAATGAATGCTCGGCTTGTTTTTTTTTCTTCACGGCACAAAGGATTATAACATCAGTTCCAGTGTGCTGCTAAGTGAGTCACCCCGTCACGGACGCAAATGGCCCTGTTTTACACCTAACAACCCCGCTCAGTGTGCTGGAGTGAATACATACATTGTCTGTCACTGCTGCTCGCAGCGCCCAGCACAAAGACAGTGTGGGTGTATTGTATTAATGAATGCTGTTGTGTTGAAGGTTTCATGTGTTTGTATGAACGTCTGAAGGTTTAAATGAAACATTTAAAAGCGATGCATCGTCAGAGCGCATCTTTAACACATAAAAAATGATTTCTTTTGATTGTGCCTGCAGGCGAAGTGTGTGTACCTGCACCAATGGAGACGCTCTGAGAGTGACGGTGGCAACGTCCTCCTCGCCCTTCCTCCCCTCCGCCCCTCTGAAGGCTGCACAGATGTTTTCGCTCGGTCAGGAAAACATCTCCACCTCCCCTGCTTCCACCAAAGGGCCAGTCAAATATGGAGAGCTCATTGTGCTGGGGTAAGAGACTCGCCGAGGGGCTTTTACAGCTGTGCTTGTTTTAGCCCTTTGACTGCTCATATATGTACTTTACACAACCGCTGATCATTTCCTTTTCTGCAGAATCTGGTTTTAGATCAGGGGCCTCATTACAGAAACTTCCACAGTCTGAAAACCTTTCTTATCTCAGGTCAGGGTGACATTTAAGATTGTTGGTATTAAAGAAACTGCCTTTAGGATCTTAGGAGAGAAATTAAGTTAGTTAGGATGACATAGATCCTGTCCTGAACTCGAAATAAGCACCGCTGTGTGACAGTGACAGTGATGATGGGGAATAGGATTATGTCTACTGAAAGCGATGGACGATGATATTGTCACAAGGATTAAAAGCAGCGTTCAATGTTTTTTTTCATTTGCCAGGTTGGGAAAGTGAAATCTACTTGCCCTAGTTAAAATTTGACTCGCCCTTTGCACACACACTACTGACAGTCCTACTATTGGTCGCTTGCTTCAAGCGTCATCGCCTGGGAAACAAGAACAACCTGCTAGTTGCAACCTACACACTCAAAATGGCAAATTAACACCTGGACGTATGAACATAAACAGGCTAACAACCTTTACTTTTGCAGTGATGTAGTCAGTTCTCCTCCAGATGTGCAAACGTTCCACCAAAACAAGTTCCCCCTCGACACTGTTATGCAGCAGCACCGTCGCTGCATCCTGGGCTTTAGCTCCGCCCAAGACAGTTGTGATTGGTTTAAAGAAATGCAAACAATGCAGGATGTTTTTTTTCCCTATAGCAGAATGTGTCTGCCTTCTGCAAGACTAAATAACAATGAAGCCTAAAGTTAATTGTCATGTTTAAGCTGGAGCTGCAACGTCTTTGAAATGTCAGGAAATAGCTTTTTCAGAGTCCAAGGTAATGTCTTTAAATGTCTCGTTTTGTCAGCAGGAAGCAGGAACAACAGCATTTTCTGAAAAAATACTTTAACGATTAATCGATGATCAGAATAGTTTAATTCCATTTAACCTCTTGCCAGGTTGGACAAGTGAGTTGCCAGATTTACTGGTCCAACATGGCGTTTTACTTGCCCCGGGCAGTCCTTATTGTTGAGCCCTGAGAAGGATCTTTGTCTCTTGTGCTTGATAAGAAAATGATGATGATAATGTGAATATGAAGATAATGAACAGGACATGGTGATGTAGTGTAATGAACAGCAGCAACAGCTTCCTTTTATTTTCTCTCTCACCCTCTATGGCAACTCTGAGGGGACAAACTGCCTCAAATACAGAAGGCTTTTAATTTAAGATGTTAGGATGGTAGAGGACTGATGAATGTCAGCCATCGGCCCGACCACAGAAATACAGAAATATGATTGAAAGTCTTCTCAAACCGTATGATGACACTTTAAATTTCCTGGATCGTGTATTAATGAGTATAAATGAACTGTCAAGATGATTGATTGTAAATCAGATTGACGAGCTGTGTCCATTCAAATCTTTATCCTGTGCAAATGATTGGGAAGAAAATATCCCCAAGAGGTGTTGTCTTCTCCCCTCGATTAATTACAGAGACAGCCGTCGTCATGGATACAGACAGTCTCGTGCAGGGCTGCCACTAATGATTATTTTCATAGTTGATCAATAGTTGTTTGTCTGTAAAATGTCAGAAAATGGTGAACAATATTGATCAGACGTCCTTAAATACTTTGTTTTACTCACAACTCAAAGATATTCAGTTTAGTGTCACAGAGGAGAAAAATATTCACATTTAAGAAGCTGAAAACAGAGAATTCTGACTTTTTTTTTCCTTAAGAAAAATACTCAACTGATTAATTGATGATCAAAATAGTTGGTGATTCATTTAATATTTGCTTATAATCATTTAATCGATTCAGGCCTGACAGGACAAGAGGAACCAGGTTTACAGCTCTAGTTAGGATTTCCTGAGTTAAGATAAGATATGAGGTCTGAGATAAGACAAGACGCAGCCGTCTTTACTTTGAAACGTCTGTAATGACGCCTCAGATTCTGACTTTTCATGCAGCAGTTTGAATTAGACCGTTTCAACTTGCAGAGACTTGAAACTTGCTTTAGATAATAATCCACCACCGTTTCCTTTATTTGTTTATCAGGAAACTTTGTTTTCATTCTGTGGTAATTCAGCGGTGAGGAGGGGCCGTGTTGGAACGTTGAGACTCATCCTTATGGAGTCTTTAAGGACAGTTTGGCCTTGTTCAGACTGTCTGACCACAGTGTTCTGCTGTTTGGTGTTTTTGGTGAGCAAATCAGTTTCCAAATGAAGGTGAACGTGTCAGTAACTCCTGAGAGATAACGGCGCTCACATCATCAGCTGATTTAAAAAAACAGAGTGATCGCAGCAGAGCTTGTTTATCTGATCACGAAACCTCAATTTCTCTATAATTCTGTGGTTCATCAGTGAACTGTGTGAACTACACGACAGGCTGGAGTCTGTTAACAGTGAGAAACAGACAGATTCATGTTATTCACTCATCTCCAAACAAATTTAGCTCAATTTTAGCTGCTTTTTTGAGTGTTTTCTTACCGTTAGACTGGTCGACTACTCTAAATTAAATTTTGTGTTTAATCGACGGCGAAATTAGTCGCCGGGATCATCCCTTGCAGAGACAGTTTTTGCAAAAGTCTCAGCTCATGAACGCATCACTACACCGTGATAACACTGTATTGACACTAAACGCAGCTGGTTTTAATGTGAGATAACTTCAGACGCTGCACAAATTTGGATTTTAATAAGTTGCATGAATGTTATAGTTTTGTGACATATTGAGGAAGTTCATCCAAAGCAAAAATGTAGAGTTTAACAAGTTTGTAGTGTTGTTTTGCAACAAGAGCAGCATTGCTAAAGATAAAAAAACACTGGCTTCCTCTTTCGTGTGTCGGTGCAGCAGGGATGTCGCCACAGAGGGATCTGCCCCAAAGACATGAAGAGGCTCATGAAAGGATGTGACCCTGAGTAGTTTTTCCACAACCTGATGCTGTAGTCTGCACCTTGTGGCATAAATGCTAATTTTCTGCTTAACTTTGTCAACATCTGGATGGAAGAAAGTTTTATTGCTGTCATGACGGTAACTGCCCAGTGTTGCTGTTAAGTAAAGACGACTAACTAGTTTTTGTCAGTCTGAGAAATACAGGCAAGCTTTTCTACATTATCTTTTATTCATTCAACAAAAGAAGCCCTACTAAGTGTTCCTAAATGTTAAATGTTGTCTGACCAGAAGCATTTTACAAAAAAAGGAATAAAGGAATCGTTTCATAATCTAAGTCTCCCACCCACGGCTGGGAAATATTATCATCTTAGATTCTGGATATCGTTACAACATGATATGGTGCAAGTGTTGACTTTTCCTGTTTTTTTTAAGGCTGTATTACAGTAAAGTTTCTGAACTTACAGACTGTTCTAGCTCTCTATTATTTGTCTTCACGCACTACGCCAGAGGTGTTTGTTGAATAAGGAAAGTTAAACTTAAAATGAGAAAAACACGTTATGGAAAACGCACAAAAGTTGCAACCCTTGTGTAAAATGATTTGTGGAAGCAACAATAGTCAAATCTATAATGCAACAAACTTAAGTCTTTCTCACCCTTTTGACACAACATGTCATCAGTCATACATGAGCAACATGATCAATAATTATTGATATGAAACTTGTTGTGACAGGTTTTCCAGCTCCCACCACTACCAGTTACTATTTTCACTGTACCTGTGGTTCATATAATTGTCAAGTGAATTTGAAGCAAATTTTTTGAAATGTTGCAAAAAAGAAACAAACAAAAAAATCGTGGTTAGCTACGTTAACATCAAGTTGGCAGTAAAGGCTGCGTTAATAAAACACAGAAGAAGAAGAACAGGTCCTAAACTGGAAACAAAACCAGATGTTTGTAGGACTGCTACTAACAATTATTCACATAACCTTGATTAATCGATTAGTTATTTGGTTCATAAAATGTCAGAAAATGGTGATAAATATTGATCAGTGTTTCCTAAAGCCCAAGATGACGTCCTCAGATGTCTTATTTTGTCCAAAACTTACAGATATTTCAGTTTTCATAGTCGAATCGTTGCAGCTCTTCTTCTTCTCTCATAAGAAATGTCTCCTCTCATTAGGTGCGTTAACTCTGTTTCGAATAAGGCAAAAACCACCTCAGAGAGCCTAAAAACTTTTTTTTTTCTTTTTTGAAAAATTGAGAAAGTTTTCCATCCACCCTTTTTAATGTGAAACTTCAAAATGCAAACTTAAACGTGATATTTTCTGGTTTGAGGACGACATCTTTCGTTTTCTGACATTTTCTGCACCAAACAACTGATTGATTAGTGGAAAACTGTTGCCAGATTGATCACTTGTTGAGAAACAGGTCCAAACATGTGAAAACAGGTGGACATGCGTCCATTCGCTCCACCTGTTTTCACATGTTTGAACCTATTTTTCAATTGACAAGATTGTGACTGCATCAATTTTTCACCATTTTTATTTGCAGCATGAAATTCAGTCCATTGGTTTTTTGTTCAGGAGCAGCAAAACTTTGCCTCGGTGCCGTTAAACGTGTTGAGAAACTCCACCACAGCGAAAAAATGCAGCTGACTTCCTGACTGAGGGCCTCAATTCACTGCGGACAGGAGACAGAGCCTGTGGTTCAAGGAGGTCGAGAGACGTCAGGAAAGTCGCGGCCGCTGTGGTTTCAGACCTTTTGTTTGCTTTCGCATTATATTCTTCCACATGTGGAATTAAACAGTCTGGCAGACCCTGCAGCGGGTAATTACACTCGGTCATAAGGTTTAATTTTAAAGAGCCATATAGTTTGTGAAAACAGAGGCGGCGTTATGTGTCGTACAGTGGAGCCACAGAGGAGCTGAGGGTGGTCTGAGTTTGTATAAGAGAGGAGGTGGACGTTAACTTTATCTGAAACGCAGGAAGTTTGCATTATCCAGTGAAAGAATGGCTCCACTTTTAACTCGGCTCCGATGTTTACTTGACCTGTGGCTGGCAGCAGTCTGGCTCTGAAGATAACCTCCAGCTAAACCGACTTTTAATTAAAGGTCCCGCAGCATTTAGCTTCCAGAATTTTCTTTTCAGATCGACTCCAGCTCAGTGCGACAACACTGTTCTGCAAATAAATGATGTTTTGCAAATAAAAGTTTAGTTTAAGAGGCGTCCTGATGGCTCGGTTGGATAAATCAGAAGCCCACATCACCGCAGCATCCTGCTTTTTGAATCTGGATTGAAAACGTTGATGCTCTTCAGCTTTGCCTCCCCCACAAAGCTTCCTGTCTCCAGTGAGAGAAAGAAGGAAAGAAACATTTGGGAAACATTTGGATATGTTTGTTTGTCCTCCTGCCTGCACTAGCCAAAAATAGTTCACACTCCTACACAACCTTTTATCAATCATGAACAATAATTTTGGAAGCAACTAATAAAGTAAATCAAATTAAAATTTAGTAAAAGTAAGGTAAGCAAAACCCTTGTTTTTTAATTGTTTCTACATAAATCAGACTTATGAACTCTTTACAAGGGCACATCTGTAAGATAAGATGAGATAATCCTTTATTAGTCCAACAACAGGGACATATTCTGTGCAGCAAAGTAGATAAAAAATAAAAAGAAGCATCAGTATAAACAATAAATAGTAACCAAGCAATATAAACCAGAGGAAATATAAAAAAATAGGAACAGTTTCAACAAGAGGAAACTGAAAAAGGGAACAATATAAACAGGGATATATAAAAATAGGAACAGTATGCAATATCAATAGACAACAGTTGTATTTGACTAATGTCAAATAAAATTGAATTTAACTATTTAACTATAATACTTATATAAAATATTTATGATCAAATAATTCAAGAACTCATTTGAAACTGTGTAAAAATGACATCAAAGCAGCAACAGACCCTTTTAAACCAGGTTAGACCATTTTTAATCATATATTTTACTTCTGATAGGCTCATCCTAACCCTAACCTTAACCAACAGGTGCAACCAAGACTAGCCAATCAGAGGACGAGTGTGGGTGGAAGAAAAAAAATAAAGAGCCAATCAGGTTGATGTGTCACACCATAATGATTCCCTCCATCAGGAAACTGCACCACCTTCAGTTTAACATGTAGACAGTTAGCATGTTGTTGTACAGACTCAGTAATTTATTGTGCCCGCTGTCGTGCAAAAAGAAACCAAATGAAGGAAAAAAAACGCTCACGTTTACAAACTTATCACCTGATTCAGACCAGAGGAAACAACGTACAGACAAATCCGGTGACCGCTTTGTGTTCACGTCGTGTCTGCTGATTGGGTCTAGATGAGAACCCAAAATCTGCGAGACTCTCATGAGATCTTGTGGATCAGCGGTTCCCTTCTAGACACAGTGTCTGCTGTTGCCTGCTAACTGTGACAGATGGATCATTGGACTGATGACGTTAAACAGCAGCGCTCAGTACCTGATGAAGGAACCTTTCAGGATGGTGATATTAATGTTCTTCAGAGACGATCATAGAGGAAAGAAAAAACGGACCACCTCCACCACATCTAAGTGATAAAGTACTGTGTAATATACTTTAAAATTATATATGAATTCACAGTTTCATAAGCTATTCATGATTTTCAGGAACAAAGTTCCTCTCTGTTAATATTTTTGATCCGCTCTGACACATGGTGATCCTCTGTTCACTCAGCAGCTCTCTTCATGAAGTAAAGGTTTGAGTGTTTTACATTCTGTTTTTTATCTAAAGTTGAAATTTGACTCGACTGTTGGAGCAGCCAAACTGCACAGGTTCTCCCAGACTTCCTACACATTGTTTTCAAGAGTAATGTTAAATAAAAAGTCAGTTTAAAAGTAAAAAAAATTGTAAACTTCTGATGACGGCTCACATTAATTTGCACTCTGTAGGGAGACTTCTGTCCACATTCATCTATAGGTGTGAAAACTCCCAAAAACTAGAATCAGAATAATGATTTGTTTAGGAAGCAAAACACACAAAGTTTGTGTGTTTGTGGACCTGAACTAAGACTTGTTGCTCTTGACTTCATAGCCAAGACTTGAGACTTACTTGTGACCTACAAAACAATGACTTGTGGCAGTTAGTGTTTATTGTTTGGGAGCAGAATAACCCAGTTAATGTGTTGAGAAACTCCACCACAGTGAAGAATGCAGCTGACTTCCTGACTGAGGGCCATTCACTGCGGACACAACGGAGAGCCTGTGGTTCAGGGAGGCTGGCTGCTGTGGTTTCAGACCTTTTGTTTGCTTTTGTATTGTTGTACCCAGAACTGAAATAAACCTGTCTGGGACCCTGGACTGTCACACTGACTTCTGGTTTTTGCCCTTATTCCTGAAACGACAATGGACTTCCTGCAAGACCCACTCGCACAAACACATTTGTTCTTAAGTGGTGTGTGTGAGAGTGATTTAAGAGAATTTGTTTTCAGGTTCACAAACACAGTTATGGTTCAGTACACCTGCTCTCTGATTCAGGTCTGTGCTGCAGTTTAACGTGGCTCCTCCACCTTGTGTGTTCAGGTGTAACGGCTCTCTGCCCAACGGTGACAAGGGGAGGCGGAAAAGTCGCTTCGCTCTGTGTCGCAGAAACAAAGCCAACGGTGTGAAGCCCAGCACCGTCCACTCGTCCTGCACACCTCAGGCTGCCAAGGTGAGGCCTCAACACACTCATAAGTGCTCTATAAGCTGTACACAAGAACACAGAAACTTAACAGGCTTTGTCTCATGTATATTCATTTTTAATGAGGCCTTTGAAACGTGTTCTACATACAGTATGTTCAATGTTTTTTAATACAGACTCCCTGCATCATTAATCAAAATATGAAATTATTGAACAAAAAGAACAATTGTATTTGGCCTTAAAGGGACAGTGCACATCAAAAATGTGTATTTCTCCTCTGGCCTGTGGTGTTGTTCATCCATCTAGATAGTTTTGATGTGAGCTGCGGAGTTTTGGAGATATCGGCCCTTGACATGTCTTCCTTTGATACCTGGATTCAATCTTTGTGGCACCCAGATCAAGAACAAAATGACTATTTGTATGATTTTGCTCGCAGCCAATCACTGCAAGCTGGTCTTCATAAAGAAGTAAAGTAGTGCCAGTGTCACTTTAAGGGTACTGGTATTGGTTTTGCAACCCTAACTGGACGCCACTTGTGCTGCTCAAAGCACCAAAACATACTTTTGAAAAACTCAACAGCAATGTCTCTTTTCAGAAACCTGTTACTCAAAATAATCCACAAACTTTGTTGTGAGCAGTTTCATGTAGGAACTATTTTCTTTCTGCAGTAGAATCCATCAGAACTACTTTATTTCTAATAAAAAGAAAATAGTTCCTACATCAAACTGCTCATGACACGGTGTGTGGATTATCCTGAGTAACCAGGTCATGATTTTTAGAAAGAGTTTTGAATTTTTCAGATGTATTTTTTGTTGCTTTGAGCACCACAATCTGATTATACTGGAGAGAAGTCAGACATCTCTACAGCTGATATCTGCAAAACTCTGCAGCTCACACCAATAAAATCACTACAGGCCAGGAGGAAAAAAAAGATGTAAGTTTTGGATTTCAGGGTGAACTGTCCCTTTAAACATATCGTAACAGTGCCTCTCTTCTGTGTTTCTGAAGGCTATAAGCAACAAGGAGCAGCACAGTATTTCATACACTCTGTCCAGGGCTCAGACGGTGGTGGTGGAGTACACACATGACAGCAACACAGACATGTTCCAGGTCTGTAGCATCGACTACTGAGTATATACACACAGACACAAATGAGTTTCATTCTCTTTCTCAGATTCAGTTTACCTCAAACACTTTTAAGTAAATTGAAATAAAATTATTTTATTTTTATTTTTTTTTTCTGCAAGTCATGCCAAGTCAAGTCATGTTGCACAATAGAGGTTTGGCGTTTGGTAGAATTTCCTCGTCCCACAGCAGGCTGTGGTTCAGTAAATCCATTTAGAGCAGAAACCTCTGAAAGCCAAACAGGAAAACGTGAAAACCACAACTGAGGAATTAGAAACAGAAATGAGAATCAACAAAGCTGCAAACAAATTGCTGTGATAGAAATTCCAGTTTTTTTTAAAGAACTATAAATAATTTGTCATGTGGACACAAGTTCTTACTCTTCAACAAAAAGGTCCGTCTCTGTAGGGATCCTCTGCAGAATGTTGTCAGACTCTGAGAACAACAATCTGAGCCCGTCAGAGACAAAAACAAGCACGAGGACCAAGTTCCACTGTTACTGTGACTCCTTTGTTCCCCGCTTTCCTTCAAGAACACTGAGATCGTCTGCAGCTGGTTTATTAAAGGTTCCCACAAACAGCAGAAAGAAAGTCGAGGATGCAGCGTTTGTCAGTGAGACCACGAAACTCTGGAACACGACTTCTAGATCTCAGAGACGTTTATAATATGTTTATAAGAAAAATAAAAACTTCACTTACTCTTCACTAACTGCATACGCAGGACTGAGACTGAGGTTTTACTTTCTATATACTCTATTTGTAACTTTAATCTATGGGTTTAATTTTCCATCTTCTGTTACACATTCTTCTTTTATCCTTTTTTTATTCTTTTCTTACCTTTACTAGTATCCTGAAGTGGGTTTTATCCATGTGAAGCTGCAGTCTGTGTATTCTGTTCTCATCTTATCTTATTTTTACATGAGGGTTTTATTTTTCATCTTATTTTACATTTATTATTGGTATTATATTCCTGTTTTTATGCTCATTTTATGTATTTTTATGTGAAGCACTTTGTGCATGTAATTTCTTTGTTGTAAAACATTTTTGGCTGCATTTGTTGTATGAAAGGTGCTATACAAATAAAGTTTTTATTATTATTATTGCCAATGCAGCCTGTGTTGCAGACGCAAATACTGCTGCTACTACTACTAATAAATATACTACTAAAGTAAAACTGAAATAAAACTAAGACACAAGCAAAAGACACTAAAACATAATAAAAATAAGACAAAACAGTAAAAGAGAAACAGAAAAACATGATGAAAATATGAAAATAGAGGGAGGAGAATACAGGAACATGACCTGATGTCTGATCAATATAATTAAATAAAAGGAAGGAAATAAGACATCATGTTATGTAATTATCAATAAGTACAAATAAAAGGAATAAGGATTTAAATATATTAAAAAGAGATGACATCACATAAAAGTTAGTTTATTAAAATAAGTTTTATGAAGTGATTCAGTCATTTAGAAAAAAAATAAAGGGCTGAAGTTTAAAAAACAGCAGAATGATCCTTTAATCAGAGTCACAGTGTACATGACACTGAGATGATCACAGATGTTCCTCATGTTTGGTTACAGATCGGTCGTTCTACAGAGAATCCCATCGACTTCGTGGTGACGGACACGGTGCCCGGTGGTCAGAACCACGTCGACGGTCAGACGGTCCAGAGCACCATCTCCCGCTTCGCCTGCCGCATCATCTGCCAAAGAAACGCGCCTTACTCCGCTCGGATCTATGCCGCAGGCTTCGACTCCTCCAAGAACATCTTCCTCGGGGTAGGCTGCGCCGAGCGCTGATGAGTCCCTGTAGTTAAAGTTTTCTTTTTTCACCGCTGATGGGCTGAACGTGAATTGTTGCAGGAGAAAGCAGCCAAGTGGAGGACGCAGGACGGTCAGATGGACGGACTGACCACCAACGGCGTTCTGGTGATGCACCCGCGCCACGGCTTCAGCCAGGACTCCAAACCTGGACTGTGGAGGGAGATCTCAGTCTGCGGCAACGTCTTCACGCTGCGGGAAACCAGATCGTCTCAGCAGAGGGGCAAAATGGTGCGTGCAAACACAGTGATTGATTGATTGATTGATTGCCTGCCCCATGTGGAGCTGAATGTATTGTCTGGGAGTAAATGGCAGCAGTCCTGTGATGCTTCAAGCACCAAAAAAACATGAAAAGTTCCAGAAATCATGACCCAGCTGCTCAAGATAATCCACAGACCTTGTTGTGAGCGGTTTCATACAGGAACTACTTTGTTTCAGCAGTAGAATCTGGTACTACCACTCTTTCTCAGTACTGCAAGAACATGCATGTATGTGCAGGACACCAACAAAACAAGAGTGGTTACAAACTCCACAGGATACTTCTGTCTTTGTCTGTCTTTGTTAGGCCTTTCCTTCACTGCCATGTTTGACATGACATATCTGTGAACTGGTAACCTGACAAACATTCAGCAGCATCGTAAAACTCAGCTGGGTTCAGTCTGGTGCAACAGAATTGAATCTAATCTGTTTGGAGTCAAAACTGCACTGAGATTAAAGGGATAGTTCACCCAAAATGAGAACTCAGTCATTATCTACTCACCCTCATGCTGATTGAAGGTCAGGTTCAGTTTTTTAGTCCAGAAAACACTGCTGGAGTTTCACAGGACAACAGTGTCGCAAAATCTCCCAAACAATGGAAGTGAATGGTGACCAGTTTTCAAACGAAAAAAAAAACAACAACCATAAAATGCCTCCATGCTGCTCGTCTGGTGTAATCAAAGTCTCCCAAAGCGCCAACATGCTGTTACACTGTTCAGACAGTGTGCACATGAACGTGGCTCCAAACTGAGGATCTACAGTGAAGATTTAGATTAAAAACATGGTGGAAATGACGTCTTTGAAATTAACGTGGCATGTTGAGGCTTTAGGAGACTTGGATTACACCAGACGAGCAGCATGGAGGCATTTTATGGTTCACTTCAACTGTTTGGGAGATTCTGCAAAACTGTTTTCCTGTGAAACTCCAGCAGAGTTTTCTGGACTAAAAACACTAAACCTGACCTTTGATCAGCATGAAGGTGAGGAGATAATGACTGAATTTTCATTTTTGGGTGGACTATCCCTTTAAGAGAGAGGTTTAAATTTCATCTTTCTTAACTTTAAACTAGGTTTAGAGGTTTAAACTATGATTTAAGCTGGTTTAAAACAGTTAAAACAGGAGGCAGCATCTGATTGTGTCGTTGTGAAACTAACCTTCTGCTCGTCTGTCCTTCAGGTGGACTCGGAGTCTAACGAGCTGGTGGACGGCTCGCTCATTGATCTGTGCGGCGCCACCCTGCTGTGGCGGACGGCGGAGGGTCTGGCGCACACGCCCACCGTCAAACACCTGGAGGCTCTGCGGCAGGAGCTGAACGCCGGGCGGCCGCAGTGTCCCGTGGGCTTCAACACGCTGGCCTTCCCCAGCCTTCGCCGCAAAGACGTCCTGGACGAGAAGCAGCCCTGGGCCTACCTGCACTGCGGCCACGTGCACGGCTACCACGGCTGGGGGGGACGCCGCAACCCCGAGGTGGAGGCGGAGTGTCAGGAGAGAGAGTGCCCCATGTGTCGGGCGCGGGGCCCCTACGTGCCGCTGTGGCTGGGCTGCGAGGCGGGCTTCTACGTGGACGCGGAGCCGCCCACCCACGCCTTCGTCCCCTGCGGCCACGTCTGCTCGGAGAAGACGACGGCCTACTGGAGTCAGATCCCGCTGCCGCACGGCACGCACACCTTCCACGCCGCCTGCCCGTTCTGCATCCAGCCGCTCAGCGGCGAGTCCGGCTGCATCAGACTCATCTTCCAAAGCCCGCTGGACTAGAAACCACTCAGACTTCTTATCTCGAACCTTCACCAACAGACGGGTGGACAGAACAATGTGCTTCTTTGAATTTTTTATAACTTAATTTTTTATAACTTAATTTAACTTAATGTTGACCAGTACAGACTCTTCAGGTTGATTCCTGATGTTTCTTGAACATCAGAGCTGTGAAAGTTCTTCACCTGCTGATGGTTCATTTGCCTTAAACTTTTTATTTTTTATTTATTTCTTTACCTCGTCAGTGATGTCTTTTTTTGTAAATCAGTGCAAAATTTAACAGCTGTAATGTTTCCCAAATTTTCCCAACAGCTGATAACGATCTCACCCTGCCTTAACGAGCCATTAAAGGGATAGTTCGAATTATCTGAAGTGGGTTTTGTCTGAGGTACTCATCCATAGTCAGTTTGGAGAAGCAGCAGGAGTAAAGGTGTACAGTATGAAGCTGTTTTCACCCTTTACTTTGCCGTCAAACTGCTGAAGCCAAATATCTCTCCAAACCAACCAAACTCCACTGACAAATCAGTCATTTTACCTCACAGAACATGGAAGTTGTTGGTCTACCGCTGCCTCGATTGGTTAGTTTGTTTGCGTTATTGTGCAACTTCAGTGAATCTAAACTAAACTGAAGTCACACAAAAACACAAACTGACTAACAGATCGAGGCAGCAGTTGATCAATAACTCCCATGTTCATCGAGGTAAAATGACTGATTTTGTGAATGGAGTTTGGTTGGCGTGGAGAGAGTGATATTTGGCTTCTATCTGACAGAAATATAAACTTAAACAGATGGATGTTTTTTACATGTTTTGCTGCTGACTCTGTCCACACTTTGCTCAGCTTCCCACACTCCTGCAGTCCTGCTGCTTTTCCAAACTTGGGTCCATGTGAACCAGCAGCTACTGTAGTAACACACCGACTTATACCTCCTACAACCGCACACCAAATAATCTGAACTATCCCTTTAACACTCAGACTCGATCATCAGTTTGGCTTCAGTCTTTCTCTTTGTTGTTTTTAAAAGTTTTTCTATGGAAACAGATTTTTTAAGCGGGGAAACTGTAAACAAAGTGTCATGTGACCTTCCTCTGTAACATGTTGCCTCTTTGAACACAGAATAACTGTATTTTATGATCTTAACACAAGCTTTGTATCGTAACACAACAAAAATATATTTCTTGGGAAACTTTTTAATCTGCTGTCTGTGACTTGAAACACACACAACCATTATTATTTTAAAACACACACTTTATTCAAACTTGACAACAACAAAATGAAGCTGACTGCAGCGTCTGTAAAAATGATTTAGTTCTGTTTCTGTGATTTGGATGCTGCACTTTGTCATATTATGATTTCAATGATATTTTAATAAATTGTGCAGCCCAACAGAAAATTGTGAAAAAAAAGTCCTTCTCAGTGTCTCAGAGTTCAAGATAATGTCTTTAAATGTCCTGTTTTCTCTGATCAAAATCCAAAGATCTTTAGTTTCATAGAATAAATGGAGAAAAGTGAAGAAATCTTGATATTTAAGTGGCTGAAAACCTGATTATCTAAAAAAAAATA
The DNA here is from genome assembly GCA_027495735.1 of Lutjanus campechanus. Taxonomy (NCBI): domain Eukaryota; kingdom Metazoa; phylum Chordata; class Actinopteri; order Lutjaniformes; family Lutjanidae; genus Lutjanus; species Lutjanus campechanus. The sequence continues at coordinate 1,490 of JAJHUR010081864.1, read as the reverse complement.
CCCAGGTTAAGTGGAGAAGTCTTATTTTTGAGCTCTGCAAAGATTGAAAAAGATAGAAAAACAATCTCTGGACAGAAGTTATGATGCAAATTAAAAATACAAACAAGATGAAATAAATGTGTCCCAGTGTCAGTGTTTGTTTAATCAGGGACAGTGAAGGCAGCACGAGGTGTCATGTGACTCACAGCAGCAGGATAACGGAAACAGAGAGAAGAGACAAAAACACAGAGTGGAAACACAGACAGGAGTTTTTTTATTTTCACTTTGACGAATGAAAGGATGAAATAATCAAACATTCATAAAACTCTGATTTTACTGACTGAATCAATAAATCTGTGTCTCTACTGTTGATGTGACTGGAACAGGAAATGTGTTCTTATTCATGTCAAAATAAAAGTCTCCTCTTCATTAAAGACAGAAAACAAAGTTGAACCAAAACAAAGTCAGCTGACCTGAACTGAAACATGTTTGTAAACAGTGAAATGAAACAGAAGCTTCACTTTTTGTTGTAAATGTTTGATGATTTTCATGTGAAGTGTATAAAATATAACTAACGTCCATCACAACACACTGCTGACACACCGGATCAGACTGTGCTTCATCTACTGAAATGATCTGATTCTGTGCATCTTATTTTAGGGTGTAATTTCCCTTTAACATATTGATCCACTGTGAACAAACAACAGAGAAATGATCACTTCATATTTCTGTTTGTTTCTCTTCAGTCAACAGGTGAATCTACATCTTTGTTCAAAAACCTTCATCTGAATGAATTATTACATTATTACACTTATTTGTTACATTAACTATTAAATGAGTCATTTCAAAGATTTTATTTACACAATCACATAATATTGATAATTTGTCTTTATTATAAATCACTCACAGTGTTTGAATCCATCAGCCAGCTGTGATTAAAAGCTTCATTATCCTGACAGAAAGCTAATATTCATGTCTTTATGAGTTTAAACATTTTTCTGCAACAAAGTGACTTAAAACACAAGTTTTAATGTGAAACTTTTGATCATAAACCACATGTGAAGTCTTTAATGTTCCACTTCCATCAGGTGTTTGTCTGCAGTTGAATTGTGCTGAATGTTTGTGTCAGTGTTTGTGTGGATCTGCTGCCTCCTGCTGTTCACTCTGCAGTCTGACACTCTGCTGCTCTGCAGCTTCACTTCACTGCAGCTGCTCACATCAATCATTTCCTTTTACTGACTGATGAGCTTCATTTACACATGTTCACAAGAGTTTATTCAACAGCACAACTTCCAGCAAACAGACACCAAAGAGTCTCGTCAGGTCTCCTACAGAAGAGGAGCTTCTGTGATGAGACTCATTTCTGTCCAGGGATCAACAAAGTATTTATGATTTTTAACACAATATTTTATTGAATTTTCCAGAACAGAATAAAATATAAAACACATGTGACAGCAAAGATATGATCAGATCACAGCATTTATCATTCAGACACACACGTTACATGAGAA